>JBAMJV010000193.1:0-31886 GCA_037951105.1 Echinarachnius parma
AATAATATACAATGGTAAAACAAAAAGGAATGTCCAGCATTTATAAAGAACCCTTTAGGGAGAGCCTCAGAGTAGCCAACACGAAGGAGGGCATCAGGTAGTGACGAGGAGTCACAAATTCGTCCCAATTTGAACTTACGAAACATAATGCAAATAAATACTATTTAACTAAATACATAGCAAATTGCTGGGGAATGTAATAGGTTTCATTTAGGCTATATCCATTTTGCTTTTGACATAAATGTTAATGTGACATAAACTTACGCACATAAAATTAAAACTAGTGATCTACATTAATGAATACTTCACCTAGAAATAGTATTATGTCACTGATAAACAGCCTAACACAAAAAATACTTATTTTCCAAAAGAAATAAAGAAAATGTATAAAATCATGTTTTTCAACACCTTTTCTAGGGTAACTTTGGAATTATCGTGTTACATGGACTTCCATCGCTTCCCTCTCGATATTCAACGATGTAACATGGATCTCAAAAGTTGTAAGTAAAAACAGAATGCATGATCCATGACTTTTTTTCATCGTCCTTTCAAGTATATTGGCTAAGGGGGGAGAACGACACCTATATGGCCACGCTATGTATGCTTGTTTTACCTCTCTTTTTTTAGCCAAAATATTTGGATGGGTAGCCCCCCCTGACCCCCCCCCCCCCCCCCCCAACATCCATGAACCTACGCCCAAGTTTCTATCAATGTGTATTTTGATGGGACCCCATGGAAGACCAGCCTTGTCTACAAAGACGTCGCTGAATGGCCATTTATTTACAGTGATTTATGTACAAGTTATTTCTTTCTATTTTTTGTAATTTGTATAATTTTGATTTCAAAAAATAAATAAGATACAAATCAAAAATAGCTTTGCCTAGCCAGAATTTAGGAGATGGTAAACAATGTAAACGGGAGAATGTATGATTTTGAGACGGAAGGTTTCCTTATTTTAATAATAATGTTAATCATCGTGAGCATTGTTGTCATCATCATCACCGTCATCATCATCATCATCGTCATCATCATCATCACCATCATCATCATCATCATCATCACCGTCATCCTCATCATCGTCATCATCATCATCATCATCATCATCATCATCATCATCATCATCATCATCCGGGGGGTCACTCCCAACATGACTGGCTACGCACCCGCGTCCAAAAAAAGGCTTCGAAAGGTTATATAATTTTCACTCATAATACCCTGTCGTCGACGTTTTCTTTAAAAAAGGGTGGCAGCTAGGGCGTCGATCCTGGGGGGGCAGGGCCCCCCCCCCCCCAATGAAATATTGGGGGCGAACATATCATTCGCCCCCAATAATTCCGAACATGAGGAAGAAAAAAATCGAGTGATATAATGCCAAAGAGGGGAAAGACACATTTAATCAATACTTAATCTTCAAAATAGCTGTTTTTTAGTTTGAAAAGGACTGTAATCTCTTTTTTGCCGCGCGGCTTCGCGCGCATACAGTTTCTCATATTGCAAGTTTAATTTTGGTTGCGGGAACTCACCTTTCGAAATGTGTTGGCAGTGTAATTTCTCAAACGCACACCTCAAACGAAGTTTATTAAACCCTCATCTATAGATAGCACACCGTCACAGAAAATGAAAATAATCTGAAATATATATTTCAGTCAATTCGGTCCATATGCGCTGAACGTAAACTCAAATTGAAATATCATGTCCCTCCACATTTGAAAGTGGAGGAGATTGTCCCCCTCCCTTTGTCATTATGTATAATATGGTTCCATACTTTATATACTTCATATTACGTGAAATTTCTGTCTCAGGTGTGCACCAAATCGCACAATTTCACGCCCAAAGATACAAAAGCTCCCTACTGTGGGTGGGGGGCACCCCCCTCCCCACACCCTCCCCCGCTCGGTCGCTTCGCTTCCTCGCAATGTTTCCCCTCCACTTTTGAGAAGTTGTTGACGCCCTTGCTTAGTTCATGGGAGCCCAATGCCCTAGACTATATCGATGGCTCTATAGTATACAGGATCACTCTTTTCAGGATCAATTTTTGTCGCTATTTTCCTCGCTATGCCCTTTAAAAATACGTTACGAGTAGGTTCATTATTTTTATAAAATTTTAACAACCCATGATAGGAGTTGCAAATATCTGAAATCTAAAAGCTTCCGGGGCTCCGCCCCCCTGGACCCCCATTAAGGGGTATTCCGGGCCTGATTAAAACCATTTGTTATTTGAATAAGCAGAATAAGAGGCATAATTGTGAAAATTTGATCAAACTCGGACAAGAAACACGGGAGTTATACCTATTTGAACATCCATGTAGTAATGAGCGATCGTTTCAAAATTGCCGCCATATGCAACATCATTGACGAGCAACCCGCCATGGCTTTAGTACCTGAAAATACGCTTATTTCTCATTTTCTTTGCTAAAAATAAATTTTCTCTGCTTGTTTTCACGAATTCATAGAAGAATATCGATGGCCAACCTCTTTGGAATTTGTAAGCTCATAAATTTGTCTTTGTTATAAAGAAAATTTTTAATTTTGTTAAAGTTCCATGTAGAAGTCAAAATGGCTGCAGCTCGCAAGTGACGTCACGATCGATAGCAATTGCGAACGATACTAAAAATCGGAGCAAAGTTCATCCTGTCATAACTTTTTTATTGCTCTACCGTTTTGGCTCAGATTTTCGATCATGATTCTCCATATTCACTTCATTTTTATAGCAACATCACTTTTCTGGGGTGGAATTCCTCTTTATTGTCCCCAAATGTGGGTGCCCCCCAAAGTCAGGTCTTCGAGCCATCAAGACACTTTCAATGAACGCATAATAACACTTCCGGCATGCAAATGTGGGGCTTTTAGCTCTCTCAGTGGTCACTAATTTCGCCCCCCCCCCCCCCCCACCCCCCCAATCGCAAAAACGGATCGACGCACCTGAGGGGTGGTTTTCAGCACTCGTAGAAAAAACATCAAAAAGGCGTACCTTTTCAGTGCACAAGTTTTCAGCTATACATCGTCGTCGACGTTTTCTTTAAATGGGGTGGTTTTCAGCACTCATCAGAAAAAAAAACCCACGAAAAGGGTACCTGTTTAGGTATACAAGTTTTCGACGTTAGGGTCCATTTCAGAGGTTCATGGACACCGGGTGGGTAGCACTTTTGTATGAGAGTGACCCCCCGGGCATCATCATCGGTCATTATCATCATCATCATCATCATCATCATCATTGTCATTACCAAAACATCATCGCCATCATAATAATTAACAAGTAATTATAATGAAATGAAAATAAAAATTATATTTTGGACTAAGAAAATCGTATTGACATAATCATCTATTTCATTTGTGTCTTTATTAATGTCCTCCAGTTGAATGGACTACAGATGATCTGGTATTCCATTGGGCGAGCAGAGGTCCAGTTTCACAGTGAGCACCTCAAACTGCCCCAGTACCCTTCTCACGGGGACAGACTTCAAGCGATGTGAAGAGAGTAATTTCCTGGGTAAAGCATGCAGTGCCTCTCTCTGCTTTTTATTCCAATTAGGCATACCGTATTTGATATGGTGTTTTACTAGGGTGAGCAGAATGATGGTTCGTCCAGTTTCACAGTGAGCACCTGAAACTGCCTCAGTACCTTATAGGGACAGACTTCAAGCGTTGTGAAGAAGAAAACTTCTTGGTTAAGTTCGAGAGGATTATAACTAAATTGGTTTCATTTGATTTCATTGTGATTCATTGTGATTTAATTTGTTTGATGTACTGTTGCAGCTATAATTGCAGTTTCTGTATAGTATCGAATGTCCTACCACTGCATATATAAGACAGATTCCTCATGTATCTACTTTCAAAGGACACTTAGTTACAATCCTTCCCTTGTTTATTTCTTTGTTTGTTTTTCCTTGATATTATGGGTGAAATATATATAATTGTATTTGTTAACACTGTGACTACAAACCATTATTTTTAGTATTAATCTAATCGTGTGATTTTATTTATTTTGTCATCGTTTGTTTTCAGGAACCCACTCGTGTATTCGGGTGCAGTTCGTGATCACTCGTAAGCTCGGCTACTACATGCTCCAGGCTTTCGTCCCCAGCATCGCCCTGGTCATCGTCTCCTGGCTCACGTTCTGGATCGACGTCCGCGCCGCGCCGGCCCGAGTCGGACTCGGCATCACCATCATCCTCGCCGTCATCTCAAAGACCAACGGCGTTCGTCTCGACATCCCGCCCGTGTCATACTTGAAGGTATTAGCCTATATTTCATTACTTTCACCCAGTGGTGTAATTAATGGGGCAAGTGGATTCGGGTTCGTTCCCTAACTTTGAACCCGTTAAGGCTGACTATGACGATAACGTCGGTTGACGAAGAAAAGGGCGCTAAGTAACTTTTTTTCGGAGATAATCCTGTTTAAATGGGACCACCGGGCAAAGAACAACACATTACTATATGTTTTGGTACTGTTTTGTGATATCAAATAGATACCCAACATTTTACAAAGGGTTGTGTAATTCATAAACAAAGCAATTAATTTCCACCACTTACGGAACCACTACTGGTTCCTGGTTTGCGAGTGCGCCAATGCTATTCACGCGTACGTTTGTAGGCAATATAATCCCGGGCGATTTGCTTGCTGCACACCTAGTAGTCTACTTAATTCAGACCGCATGAACGCATGCTTTAGAATGGTGATGCGTTTTCCAATGATATTTTTTTTCTTCTGAAAACCTATTTTTGTGAACTTGTTGATGGAATGGAATACTAAAGATGTTACCTTTCTATGATAAGAATATTAGATTTGGGTGGTGGTACCCTTTAAAGTTTGAAGGAATCATTTACCAAAATTGTAGCTCTTTTCATAATGATGATGTTTTTGTCTGAAAATTTTACATCATAATTATAGAGGAGGCTCCAGTATACAAGGTGGTGTGCGTAACCCAATTTAGCTCAAAATCCACTTAACACCCTTTTCACTCTCACCGGATACATTCAGTTTACACCAAATCATTATTACCAGTATACAGTCCTACTTATGAAGAAGAGGCTACAATCTACCACGTTTGTAGGAGGCATATTGCAATCATGTTTTGAAATGGGTCACTGAGTGTCCTAAGCTTTCGATCCTAGCATTTAAAAGGCAATATCTCACCATAATGCGTTGAGGTATAATTGCTTTCTTTGAAACAATGCTGATGTATAAAAGTAGCAAATTAATATAAGTAACATGCTGCTTAAAGGGATAGTTGAGTATTGGTCGAGTAACCCAAACCTGCACCATTACGGTACAAAGTAATAGTTATAACTTCACCATGCTCGAAATGTATACACATTACAAACGACTAAGTAAAACCCATGTTATCATTCAAAAAGAGCCGTTACAACTCAAGAGGGCGCTATTTTTTTAAAAAATCATTGGTTTTAGCCTTTATTCATACAACACTGTGCATTTAATGTTTGTTAAAATAATGATTCAATAGAGCTATCATCAACGACTTTCTAAAAACCTATTCTGATTTTTTTTTTTTTCAAAGTAGTCTTCGAGCATTTTTTGAAATTGTTTTAAAAGTCTAAATATCGCCCGGTGATTGCCGGTGAAGAACATTTTGAATAAAAATATATTTATGGATATTTCAGCCGTTTCTGAACCGATTTTGATGAAATAAAGTTTATTCTGTCATTAAAATTGAATGTTCTTTCGAATTTGACAGTCAGTTTTTCATTATCTCACAAAAAAATATCGGGGGGCACTTCGGGAAATACCAATACTACAACACTACAAGGGATCTTATAACTTTGTTGACAAGTGCAAAAAGTGATGCGTGGTTAATAAAAAAAAATGTGTATTGGTGGGATCTGATATGTCCAGAAAGTAAGGTGTAAACATTTCAAGTTAATTGGATGTTATTTGGCCGAGAAATGAGCGCAAATGCAAAGTGATATTCACTTACTCATTGCACTTACTTTGTACACGGCTGAAAAGGTCCCGTATATAATTTAACATCCGAACACTTCAATCGTAAATATCTTTTGAATGAAATGGAAATTTGAAAAACCGAAATCTGTCACAAGGTAAGAGGGAACCGCTAAAATTTAAATTGGATTTTGATAATTTCGACAATGTTAGTAAGTCCCTCTGCATGTTTCTTTTCTGGTTTGTATTTGTGTTTGTTTGTTTATTTGTTTGATTTCTTTTGGGGTGTGTGTTTTTTTTTTTGTATTATTGTTTGTTATTCAGGCCATCGATGTGTGGTACACATCCTGCCTTCTCTTCGTGATCGGATCATTGCTGGAGTACGCACTGGTTCACCACCTCTCCTTACCTACGAAGAAGGGCCCAACGACAGAGGGCGATATTACGTTAAAGGTTTGAGTTGTGGTTAATTCTGTTTATGTATTATGTTCATGCATGTATACTAGTAACTAAACTCAGAAACACACCATGTTGGTGTATGTATACGTAACATTTTGTATGCGTAATAATATTGTTTTAATTTACATGTTGAAATTATGTTGTTGGTCATAAATTAATCGTAGATAAGGAATGTGCATTTGTATTTTGTCGAACGTACAGATAATATATTGTTAGAAGGAGTTGTTTAGACATTATGAGAGAGGATGAAGATCAATTCTTGAAAACCGTCAGGTTAGAATGCATAACTGATAACTGTTTTGTTTTCTCTCCAAACTCAAGGAGTGAGGTTGAGAATGTCTAGTTGATGCACTGATTCCCAATTATGACTTATTTTAATGACTCTCTGACTTGTTTATTATGCATATTGCCTTGTGCAGGAACAGAACATCAAACAACAAAACAACAATCCTCCATCACTGCACACAAATGATGAGACATCACGGACGATTGGTGGTAATGCAATCCAGCCGTTTCAAATTACTGACTTAGCGCCCTCTAACGGCCGGGGATCGACAGGAATCAACAATGAAATATTCGACATAAGGCGATCATACACGATTTCGAAGAAAACAAAGGACACCGTTGCCAATCGACGGGTTCACCCCATAGATCAAATCAGCAAGTTTGCATTTCCCATTTCTTTCGCTATTTTCAACATTGCATTTTGGAGTTATTACATCCTTTCGAGAGAAGAGTTCAGTGTTTCCATTCTAGAATCAATGTGATTTAATTTCAAGTATACATTTATAAATAATAACATTTTGTGTATTTTCTTTCATAGTTTTACTGAGATCTCAGCCATGTATGATTGTCATTATGATTTGGTTTGACAATACGGGGTGGGGGGACAAAGGCACACACAAATTTATAATTATGAAGAAACATACTTAGTAGTGTATAACTGTGCACTTTATTTGACGCGTTCGCAATATATGACTAATGTATATTATTATTTCGTTTATATATTTTGTAAATCATACAAATTGTTCGTGTTTAAAAGTGTCTGGGCATTTTATCGAAAACAATCTAATTGTAAGAAGTTAGAAATAACCGCTTGTAAAATGTTTTAACCCTAAAAAGGCCGGGCTATTTGAGGTCTTCCTACGCCTGGGGGGGGGGGGGGGGGGGGGCATTATGCCCCCCCCCCCCCCTTAAGATCTCGGCCGCGGAGCGGCCGATCGCCGTGAAAATTTGCACGCATGATTTGTGACGTGTATAGAATACAATGGTAATTTTATTTTTTTGAAAAATTCATTAATTTGCATATTTATGGTAATTTATGCAAATTAATAAGGTCATAAAATTCATTTTTACCCATAAATCATATATTCTTCATAATTAAACTCTGGTTTTCACTACATATATTCTTTAGAGCATTTAGAATAATAATACGACAAAAAAGTTTGGAAGAGCCAGGTTCTTCCTTATGTTTTCTATTGTTTGTATAATTTCTTATGTATTTCTTTGTTTTTTTTACTTATGTATTTTATTGTTTTTGTTGTTTATTTTATTTCCAACTATAATTCAACTATTTTGAACCCCAAAACAAACATATAAAATGTAAACAAGACCAAATGACCAATGATATACCTCCTTTTACGAAATCTGATATTTCCATAAAAAAAGGTTACAGTCCGTTATTCCGAAGGTTCGTTATTCCGAAGGTTCAGTTATTCCGAAGGTTCGTTATTTGTTTGTACACAAATCACAAAATTGAGCTATTTTCGGGCTGACATGCATAGACAAAAGGTCATGTGACTTCGTAACGGTAGGTCCGATTTTCAAATTTTTTGTTTTAAAATATGCGCAAGACCCAAAAGAAAAAAGTCACCAAGCAGCGGCGCGTCATCTTTCCGCGTTTTGGAGCAATACAACAAATCGCGGAGGGGGGGGGGGGGCCATTATGGCCCCCCCCCCCCCCGGCCTTTTTAGGGTTAAGCATACGCCACTTTTAATAATAATAATAATAATAAACAATTCTTAGAACGCATAACACAACTGTCTCTATGCGTGTAAAAACTAAAAAGACAAACAATTATACATATAACTAACTAAAATGTTGCAAGAATAAGTGAGTTTTTAACTGAGTTTTAAATGAATCTAGATTATTAATTTCTCGCAAATATTGTGGGAGTAAGTTCCATAAATCTGGTGCTGTTTTCTGAAAAGCCCTGTCTCCAAACATTTTTGTGTTCACCCGAGATTGTACCAGTAAGTTTTTAGACTGAGATCGAAGATTCCTTTGAGGTTCATATAACTGAATAAGATCTTGTAAGTATCCTGGTGCAGAGTCATGCAAGCACTTAAAAACTAGTACTAACAATTTAAATTCTATTCTTAACTTAACTGGCAACCAGTGAAGAGATTGCAAAATATCGGATATATGTTCAAATTTTCCCTTCCTAGCAACAAGTCGTGCAGCAGCATTCTGTACACGTTGCAATTTATTCTGGAGTAAACTCTGAATCCCATACAAGAGTGCATTATTATTATCCAAATAACTAGTAACAAATGCATGTACCAGTTGCTCTGTGGTCCTTTCATCTAAATATTTCCTAATTCTCCCGATTCTATATAAACCAAAAGAAGCAGATTTCCATGTAGTGTATGAAAACATACTCAAACATGACCCCGTTGCAGAAAGAGATACAATCGATTGTAAGTTGCAAGTCTCTTTCTGCAACGGGATCATGGTGTTTTGTCTAAATTAATTGTTACTAATTTGTATAATTTATTATGCACTTTTTGATCGTAACAATTCTCTGTATAATTCTAGTTTGAGCGATTAAAGAAGTTGACAGTTCTTTATCATCAATCTAATTAACAAAGTTACCGATTTTAGGGTATTTTTCAACACAAAGATCATCATTATTTGTTTGTTTACGATTTTCCGAAATCACATAAGAATACAATAGTGAAACGGGGGATTGGCCCAATTCATCAGAACTGCAAGTGCCAAGTAAACCGCTTTTCTGAAATCTTATTTGACGCAAATGACCATCACATATTCGGTTGTTGATAACTTTAACGATGGAATGTGGATTTTTTTCTTTCTCTGCATTGGTCAGAGGGCTTTATTTTTGGAACAAATTTTACTTCGGGCGCACGACTGGAGATCGGTCGGGTCGGTGAGTCACTTTCTTAAAATTCCATCAAAAAGTGCATTTTGATACTACGATTACATTTTATGTATAGAGAGAGATAATATACTCCGCAAAAAAACAAACTGGACACTTGTATCAAACCAGATATGTCATATTCATTTACGATAGAATATATGATATTGTATATCAAATTAAAGATAAAATGGCCCTCTTCAATATTGGCATACAATCCAGATGAAATCATTCATGCATGACTTGTCACGGTCAACTAACCATAGCAAGGTCTGTTTTCAAAAATAGCAAAAATGGAACATCCACTCAACCATGTAAATGTTGATAAGCATAATCTAAAACGCTATATTCATGACATGGCATAATTGTTCAATACAAATGTGACCTCTTTTATCTTCATCTCAATAAAAAAAAAAGTATAAATGAAGACAAATTGTGAACGTATTAGGTTTTATTTTCATCCAAAAGTAACAAAATGGGGAATTCCATGGTAAAGGTTTATTAGTCGAAACCATAGTTTGTGCCCTTATTTCAGCATGAAAAATTGTATAAATTCTTCTCATACCGTAGTCCAAAGATCTTCAAAACCTGATGTCACCATTGGTCAAACAGTTGGGCAGTCTTTAACATGACATTTATCTAGATAACTATTGTTAAAATTGCAGAGAACACACAGAAACAGACAAGCTTCATGCCTCTAATACAGACCAGTATGATGATGCTCTCATAAACTGACCCTGTTTTATTGACAAATTTGTATTTTCAGAGTTGTTCATAACAATAAAGTAAAATAATGTCATAATTTACTTGCCCCGCACATCTTGTTTTAAAGGGGTAGTACAGTTTTGGTAAGGCTGAACTTTAGTAACCAAACCTGAACAGTACCATTATAAACTAATAGTTATTACTCCACCATGCTCGAAAGGTATACAAAATTACAAACGACTAAGTAAAAAGCCTGTTATCATTCAAAAAGAGCCATTAAAACACAGGAGGGCGCTTTCTAAAAAGGCATTGGTTGCAACCATTTCTCATACAAAATAATGCATGTGATGTTCTATTGAAATAATGATCAAGTAGATAGATCATCAACAACTATTTAAAAAAACGCTTTTGAAAATTTGTGAAAAAGTGTAAGCATTTTTTTTATTTTTTGAAAAAATCATCTAATTATTTGGGCCCCAAATAATTATAAGATCAAATATATTTATTGCTATTTCAGCCGTTTCTGGACCGATTTTGACCAAATAAAGTTTATTCTGCTATTAAAATTGCATGTTCTCTCAAATTCGACACTCAGTTTTTCATTATCTCACCAAAAAGTTGTGATGTGCAGCGCCCTCTCTACCAAAACTAAACTACCCCTTTAAGTGAAACGCTCACTATCATCCTGATAATTTCAGTCGAATGGTGTGGTCCTCCATTGTGTTTGCTATTTTTGACAACAGACCTTGCTATTGTTAATTGACCATGGCAGTTCATGCATGAATGATTATAACTTTAATTTATATCCTGCATGCAGGACTAAATTCCCTTTAATTTGATGTATGATAATCTACAATTTATCGTACATAAATATGAAATTTGTTCAACTTTTACAAGTGTCCAGTTTCTTTTTTTGCGGAGTATATATAAGAACAGGATATACATTTAGTCCTATATAAATGTATATATTTTTTTGATGCACCGCCAGTCTTTAATCTGTTTTTTGTTATAGATTAAAACAAATTCAATTCTGAATGTATATTAAACAAATAATAAATATTGTCATGATCGACAATTTCATAACAAGAACAGTAATTCCATTGCTCAATTTTATTTGTGGGTAGTACAGTAAGGTTATTGAAAGGAGGGTGTTCCTTTTTCTGAAATCGTTATTATGACTATCATCCATTTAAACGTACATACAAACACAACCAGTTCCAACGAAAAACACACACAAACTCAACACATACGAACAGTTCCCAATCAATACAGTTCACAATCAATACGTACTCATACTACATAATTATCAAACACATTTCACTTTTCACATTTCACATTTACATTTACATTCACATTTCACTTTCCAAGCACCATCATAGCATATCTCGGTCAATAACAGTGCCAGTATACTCAGAACAATGACCTCCGCCACTCGTCACAAGGAAATAAAAATAAATTAAATCACAAGATGTCATAGTTTTTTTCAAGTTTTATTCCTCTCCTCTGAATCAATTCTTCCTCGTTTTCTGCGTCATGATCATCACAATGCAGCATTACATCCCAACTCGTCTTCATATTAAAAAAAAAAAAATCTTCTCTCTTTACTTTGCTTTACATTTCGTAACCTGTGCACAACACCATTAATACGTCTAACACGTCTAAACCCCCACCACACTATACATAATCAGTTCCGAACCAAGGAACGAGTATGGATCTGAACTATACAGCATGCATTCAATACGCACGTCTAGCTTTAGTTCAGATACGCAGTTGTTCGTTGATCGTAATCGTAACGCGTAGTGTGTGATGGGCTTAAAGACTATTTCACCGTTATAATTATGTAAAAATGTTAACAGTATATAAACTTGACCTAAAAAAGGAGGCATATATTCTACAAAATGTTCTACAGCTGAGGTATATTGATATGTTCCTTCTTATATATAAGTACAGAGGTTTTGTATAAACTTTTACGATAAAGAATGCATTTCTAGTCACTGACCTGAACACAAACCATATTATTTCCCCTTAACCTGTATAAAAAAAAATTAAAAATATGCAAATTTGTTTAGAATTCAAAAGCACCTGATGCTGTATATAAATTTGACTAGAAAAGCAAAATTGTGAGAAAAACATGTCGCGTGTTGCTATAAATAATATCTCCTCATATCGTGTTTATTTCAAAACAAATGTATGGCTTATGACTAATCACGGTACCATACAAGTTGAAATGTTAACATGGTACCTTTAATTTTAAATGCAATATGTATTTTACGAGTGGTATAGCAAGCGCACAAGATCAAAATTCATTTCACCTGCGCTACTAAATGGAATGCTTTCACTACATTTTGTATACTTTACACTATATTTGTGATATGAACTTCTTCAATATGACAACACATGATTGTACATTCTGCTTATAAATCAGTCTCAATTCTAGACTACTCTTGCAAAGAAAAATAAAAAAATAAATTGAAAATATAAATATATACTCTTATCTCTACATGTTAAGAATCTTTTAAATCAAGTACTGTTTAGTTACTGTATTTTCGTTCTAAATCTCTATTTAGACCAACTTTGTTTTTTGGTTCTTTGTCAATGTTAAGACACTTTCAATACATCAATCAATCAATCAAACAATATAGATAAATCGTGTCCCGTCATAATTTCAAGGCTGCACGTTTTCCATAAAATGTTTCCATCACCATATTTCAAGCAACGCCTGAAAATATCATCACTTCCGTCTGTGATCGACACAACTAATTTCAAAACATGTATTTCTTCTACAATGATCATCCTACAAGATATCCTGGTGAGTTTTCTTTCTGGCTGATCAGAAGTAAACATTAAGAATTATAAAGCCTTGACGCCTCACACGTGATTCACGACGTCGCACGTAACTAAACGTCACGTGAGCTGTGATATCTGATGAACAATCAACTTATCAATATGCATATTTCCAGAAATTGCATACTCCGGACCGATAAAATACATACATTTAGTACAAAAAAGTATGAAGTTATAAATTATGCATTAGATTTGTAGCTCAATTTTCGATAATCATTTTGCTTGTTACCTTGTAACATGCTTGGTATCCCTGAAGAGACACAATATTGGTTTTGGCACCAAATACAATTCATTTCCATATCCCCTTCCTCTTTCGCCAAAATACTTCGCTTCAACTTTTCTTCCCACTGTTCGTTTCAAACAAATCACATTTTCAAAGAGAGAAGAAAAAAAAAGTTCAGAGAATAGGCGTACCAAAAAAAAAGAAATAGATTGTTTGACAAACGTTCAAAGTCCCATGATCTAGCTCGCTCTGCGAAATCTAGAATCTGAGACACACAAAACAAACAAGACGATTATATAGTGGAGTGAACATACACGGCAATTAGAGAACGACAAAATAAATAAATAGTATTATTCACGACACAACAACCCCATTGACTGGGTGATTATCAGAAGTTTGCACGTTGTACATCGACGCTGGAATAAATAGAATCACACATTTCCGAGAAAAATCCCTCGCAAAAAATCCCATTTTCGGAAATGACTAACTTTGGTGGAAATGTTCAGCCTCTTTAGAGTTTTGGGTAGTGTGGCACGATGCGTGTATACAAAATGGAATGACGTTTCGCTCACAGACATTTTATGTAAACTATGAATAATTTGATAGTGCTTTCGTTATTAGTTGGATTCTTCATGCAAGTGATTAAATTATTCCAGCGTCCTATTTCAAACAAGTTCGATTACTTGTCAACGGAAATTGGTTAAATACTGAATGATTAATAATACACAATAAATAATTCTGGCTACAACGTCACTTCATAGCAACTATCAACAATTAAATATTGTAATAATAAATACACCAACCAAACCGCCCAACAAACTGCATTGTCAATACATGTGAACCACAAAACTACATTATCGATAAAGCATCATCGTCCTAAAACATTCACTGCGTCGTAAACCGTAGAGGGCGTTTGAATATTGCTTACAAACATTGATATAATTATGTTTTTATATCATATCGATGCTTACAAAGGAGCGCCATAAGCGGAATTGTGCGGTGAGCGCAACCCTGCACGCAACTCTATTATAGGATAATAGGCTACAGGGCGCACGCATCGATATATCGATGGGCGCCCGGCGTACGTACCAACATAGCGCGTTCCTGATATGTTTTTTTTTTTAACCGCCCCCTACATTCAACGATCGACGTAAATACTTTAAATTCTAATTTGAGGAAGCCTACTTGATTACATGATACACAACACTTACAATAACAGATTACATTTATAAGGAGAAAATAGCAGATACTGATTACATCATGTCCTAACTTTAAACGACAAAGTATAACGTAGTAGCAACAGCAGACAACTCTATGAATGTTCTAACAAAACACAAATTTGGTTATAAACGTCGAACAGAACACATTTCAATCCTCTAAAACTGACCTTCTTTTAGTTTCTCACTACATTTATCTGTATATCCCTTAAGTCAGAATATAAAGTTTAATTAAAAATGAAGAAAGAAAAAATAGAAGTACTATATCTATGATTATATAATAGCCTTTATATGGATGTTTTATTTATTTACATTTTAAAGCAATTATAAAAACAAACGTAGTAGCATAAAACTTGCAATTTATACAATCAGAAAAATATTAAATCTGACATCTCTTAGAATGCATGTGAGCAAGGAAATACTAGACATTTAGTAGAGAACAATATGTCAATATTTCAACCCTGAACTGTGAATTAGTAAGCAAACTGTAATAACATGATTTTTTTTATTTTGCTAAGGCTACGAAGTAAACTGTTGTTATGCAGTTAGACTTCACCGATTATATTTCATAATTTGACCTTTCATACAAAATGAATACAATTAACTCCATAATAATGTAGTACAACACTATAAATATATCAGCCAAATTATAAACCGGATATCACTATTCTATCATTCCACCAGACTGCCATTTAAAAATGCTACCCCACGGCCCCTTTGCAAAAAGAGTCACAATCGATTGTAAAGGTGCAATTAAATGCAAGTCAGAACAAATACACATTTGAACCAATCAGATTTGTGCATTCAGTCACATTATATGACTGGCAATTAATTACAACTTAACAATCGATTGCAACTCTTTCTGCAACGGGGCCTAGATGTAGCTTTTGATTTTCTCAACTCTGCATAATACCACCTATAAAAGTTATGTCGTTTTCTTTCTTGTCTTGCATGTACCACAGGATACACATAATTCTCAAATCTAAATGTTAGAAAATCTGTCTTCATAATATATTCACCATACTAATTCGTAACCTTTCTAAGTAAAGATGCGAATTTCGACCTCCATTGGTAATCAAAAACATCATTATAGCACCAATTTCTTCCTGACCTTTCAAGCTCAAATTCTTTGTGGAATTAATGCAGAATAATGAATGACCAAGACGGTATATTGCTTCACAAATCCATGAATCAATACAATACGTAGCAACAGTTAGTTCAGATAGTTTTCATAAATATACAAATAAAATAAAAAAACGTATCCATACTTAATTATTATACAATGCATATTAAAATGGTTAGGATCCTGATCTACACGTTAGTATAAATACACATTTTAAGAAGCATGTGAATAGTAAAGGCCTTATTCATTACCGTCTAAATTGCATCACTGCACAATCTTTTTTGCTCATAGATACATTACAATATAACTACAGTATCTTATGATGCATTCTACATTATATGTAGAAACTGGACACACTGTGATGCAAGTTCAGAACTTCAGATCTTAACGATTCTGAGAATCTTGCTGGATATGTTATGCCAGAAACCAGTTTACTTCCACTCAACTGGATCTATGACCTCATCAGTGTGTACAGTCTTCACAAAACGTGGGCACGCCATCTATAGTCTGGTCAGAGACAGTCCATTCGTGTTTCGGCCGCATGTTGTCCGCATGGCTTCCAAAAGCAACACACTTCACGGTGAATGGGCGGGACTAGAGCACGGCGAATGACTGCTTCCCTCGCTCGCCAATGAACCTGCCGCGCTGCCAGGTCGCTTGATCATACTGGGATGGAACTCGGCGTGTCTGCGCGCGTGTTTCATCAGGTGGTCGCTGCGCATGAAGCGCTTCTCGCAGAGCGGACACGCAAACCGCTTCTCCCCCGTGTGCGTGCGGTAATGTCGGGCAAGCTCGTCGGACCGCGCGAACCGCTTGTTGCAGTCCTGCCAGTTGCAAGGAAACGGCCTCTCACCTGTAGAACAAATAAGAAGAGAAAGGAGAAGAGAAGGGTTAATTATGGATTCAACATTTGAAATCATAGTTATTCTTATCGATGTTCTCATTAAAAGATTTTTTTTTAAACTGGCAAAGGGAATAACTATAACATCCAAATACATCACACAATGAGAACTTGCCCCTCCCACCTTCCACCCTGAAAGAACCAACTTTGTTTTTCAAGCGAAATAACTATAAGGCAAACAATTTTAGGTTGGGTCCGGATCAGATGTGTTGCCGTCTTTTTTTTTAGAGGGTGGGCACGTACTTAGACCAATTTTCAACAACATTGGATGCAATTTTTGTTTGTACCGAGTCCAAGCCACTGACCTCTGGTCTAGTATTGTCAAAACGGTCAAAGACCCTGATTATATTTGCACTCCGTTGCAGAAAAAAATAAACAATCACGTGACAAGTCGTAAAGGCTATTATATCGGGTAAGAGTCTGACCATAGCATAAGTTTTGATTTGCCAATCTTACCCCTCCCCCCTCCTTCTTAGCCAGCTTGCCCTGAACAATCCTTGACCCTACACCCCTCTGGATTATACTCGCCCCGAGGGTGCCAAAGAAACAGAAGTGTATCGCGGAGGAGCTATTCGGCCCTGAACATTCAGGATAAATGTAAAGGATACCCTATAATTTTCAGACTTGTATAGGCCCAATTTCATGTTCCCACGGCAAAATACATTCACTACACAACGGAAAAGGAATGAACGCAATACGATATCATGATACTGCTACAATCAGGCTGATCAATTTTCACCCATAATTATAACAGGGATATGGGATTGTTATCCCTGATTATTATACAGAGCATGAACCTGGAAGTGTAATTATAGCTCCACAATTCATACTTTCCTCCAGTTCACAAGGATGCAATGAGAGTGGGTAGCAAAGGAGCATTGTATAAAGAGGAGTTATTATAATTATACTACAGTACACAGGTTGTAGATCGGTTTCAAAAGGTGAATGCCTTGCGAAGCGATTAGCCGGGATCAACTCATTTCGGGATATTTTGGAACAAAATCCCCAGAGGCTTTCAGGGGTTGTGATTTATAGTGGTTAATATTGGAATAGAAAACATCCGCATGGTGAACTTTTCAACTCGTCTGGGTCGTTGGTGTCCCGATCCACAATCCACATCCGGTATATCATTTATCAGGGTCATTCAAGTTTTTAGAAAGACGTAGTGGTCGGTCACAGTATGGACCTACTACTTGGTCCATGGTCACGCACGGGAGTGGGGTACGTCTGGGGAGCAATCAAATAAGTGTACCACCTATTGCGTCCACCTGACACTCCCCGGTTCTAGGTTAGGGTCAAGGCATAAAATCACTTCGCGTATAGGTCCATGGCTAAATACTACCAAGTTGACCCGCGAGGAAACCCACGGGACCGATTCATGAATGTCTGGCGAAAATAGACAAGTGACTAAAGGGTTCATTACTTCATTTCCTTGTACATTTTTTGTTTAATAATGAATAATATACTTTGAGAAAGCAAGCAAAATCAATGTAGGCCTCATGCTGAGCCTTCTGTATGCTTGGTGGACCCCTCATACACCAAAGATGCGACCGAAATTCATCAATTTCGTTCATAGACAGGTTCGAACCTGACAATAGGACAATACTTGAATTGCCCATGAAGCAATGCCCATGAAGAAAACTGCCTAACTTGACCATCGAAGACCCAAACATAAAACGAGTTCGACCATAAATGGGAAACCTCCCATGATTGGTCTGTGACTTGAGCTACATCCAGGTGAACGCCCATGTTGTTGTTTTATGGGGGAGGGGCTGCTCAATCGCCATGGTCCTCGATGTACTTGATGGCTCGATGCAAGTGATACCTGACTGTATATCTGGATCTACAACAAAGTTCATCCCAAGTACGAGGAAACAACTATCGAAATCTCCCTCGGGCATTTGTTTTGAAATCAGCAAATTATCACCATGTTTTATACACGTTTCTTTGTGCATAATAAGGGTACCCGCGGTACTCTGGGCATGGTTTCGAACAATCGGTGATCTAATAATCCATTGAGGTACACATAATCTAAATACAATTCATCTTGTTTTGTTGATCATAATTCTAGCGCGGAAGGAATATCTCGATATTGTGTTGTTCATTTCCATCCCAGTTCGGAAGCTACCCACAGCCACGCGACCACAACACAAATAGTGACAAAAACCATGCAAAAACTAACAAAAATTGGCTGAAAATCTGAGCCGCTATCATTTTTGTCAATCTATTCAATCACTACCAACCACCTGTTCTTTTCTAAATTTCAAATTGTGAAAAAGAATATAAGAAAGCCAGTTATTCCGAAGGACAAGAATCAACGGACCGATAAAAGAAATCATACAAATTACATTGACACACACAGCGGAAGGTCCACAACGGCAGGTGCACTTAAAGGGCAATGAAACCCAAGCAAAATGTTGCTTTCATAGACTTGAAGAGATTAGGAGGAATAATCTCTGAAAGTTAGAGCATAATCGGGCCATAAACAAGAACACTATGGCTCTTTGAAGATGCCCATTTATTCCTATGGGGAACTCAAATTGGCAACGCACTCTGATAAGTTTGTGGACTACTCCCCATATGTTTTGTACACAAATGTTCCCATTTTTACAGTTTTCTTCATAGTCACACTTGTCCATTCCCCAAACTCACGATATGTTGTGTATAAATGTATTTTACAAAACATATGTTGAACTCAAACATAGGGTAAACATATATTTTGAAAAAATTGAACAAAATTGAAATTGTGTGCACAAAACGTATGGGGAGTAGACGAGTAGTCGACAACTTTGCCAGAGTGCGTTGCCAATTTGAGTCACTCATAAACTGGGCTCCAAAAGAAACTTGTCACTTCTTCAGAGCGACGCTGACTAAAATCCATAGCATCAAATTGAATAATATTTAGACACAGATAAGCTATCATTCTCCTTATATGAAGAATATCTGAAAAATTGAAAGGTTGCTTTTGCCAAAAAAGAGAAAAATGCGATGGAATCGCTACAGGTCACTTTACAAAAATCACAGAAACTGCTCGCTGTGAACCTCCACGAAAGGCGGTCTATTCAGAACTTTCAATAGCTATTCATTCAACATCAAAGGCGGGTTATGTAACCACCAGACTGGCTATTTGTCCGTACCGAGCTCCGTGCCCGGAAGGCGAGCAGTTTCTGTGATTTTTGAAAAATTACCTCTTGCGATTTCACCTTATTTTATTCTTTGTTGACTAAATCAAACATAATTTTGTTTAGATGTGCTTGCTGAGGAATATTATAGCTAATCTATGCCCAATTATGATTCATTTTTATGCTTTGGATTTTAATGTGTGTCGCTCTGAAGAAGTGATAAGTTTCTTTTGGAACCCAGTTTAGAAATAAATGGATATTTTCAAAGAGCCATAGTATTCTTATTTCTTGACCGATTGTGCTCAAATTTTCAGGGACTATTCATCGTATTTAGTGTCTTATAGTGCATGTAACAATTTGTCTGGATTTCATTGTCCTTTAAAGGCTTTCTTCAACTCTTCAATCCTTGTTTTTTTATTTGTCATTTCATAACACCTAGTTCATTTGTGATCAATATACAGAGGAGGGTAAAATCATGGTTGTAAATAAAGTCTAGAGAGACTATTTGGGAGTCAATTACAGAAATCGCTATACGACAAAGAACGTTTCAAATTAATCCATCAGACTGTTCGTAGAGCTAAGAGGTTAAAAAGTGCCCTAGCAAAGTTGGTGCCGAATTGTTGACACTAGAAATACACAAAGAAAATTCCCAAAACTTTTTTCTCGTAATTTCTGTTAACTTTTTTTTGGCGCCAAATGGGTGGGCACGCGTCGCTCGTAAGAACGATAAGGGTGACCTCTCTGCACCCTTTGTTCGGTACCGTGACTGCCGTCGCGTGCCACGAGGGCTCAAAACTTCTTTGTTCGAAAAGGGGTGCCATGGAAGTGCCTCCTATACCCTCCTATACCATCAAAGGGAGAGAAAATAAAAGAAAGTCGCTCCACAGACAACAAAAAGAGGACGAAAATCGCTCTACACACAAAGCATGCCCACAGAGCACGTCGAAATCACATAAAATTGGCCCAATTCTTGGTGCGATTACACAGTATGGAAGCACGCACCCCTGCTATAAATCATTGTTATCAAGTATTATTATGACCTTCGGTTCCGGCACGCGAACGCAGATTTCTTTATTTAGAAATATTTGAGCTTACAAAACTTTCTTCTTTGTCTGAATGTACATACATCCTTGGGAAATAGGTGTCTTTGTTTAGAATCAAAGCGTTGTTCAATTCTGATAATTCTGCTTTATTCACTTGCATTCGCATACGCATTTGCTTCTATGGCCGCCTCATTTTGATAGCAGAACAAAATCACTTCTCTTTTCTAAACGTAAGGTTCAATATCTAACGGAATTTGAGGAGGGGGTGTGACCGTGTGGTTGCATGGCTTAGCTCACACCTTCATAGTCTATATCGACCCGGCTTCCCCGCACCCGATTCTGACCCCATTAAGGACTAATCCACCTGTTGTTGAGGCAACATAATTGGTAATGCACACCACTACGCGAGGGGTGGGAGGGGTGTAGGGAAAGGTGACGTTTACTCAATCGTATGTTCAGTCAGGATTCGGTACAAGTTGAAATATTGCCCCTTCCCGTACTTGAACCCAGTAGCGACTAATCCACGTGTTGGGGTGCAAGTTGTGGGTGTGTGGAGAGGGGGTGGGGTGGGTGGGGCGGGGTGTGGCAAGGGTCAAGTCACTTTCACCACGTGTTGCTACCTCGAACTCGTATATGAATCACTGAATGTTCGATGTACGACCATCCATGGTGACTAATATATGCGGTTATGCAGCTTCATTCGGATTTGCAAATGGTGAATTGCCGAAATTCGAATGAAGCGCCTTCCCATATGACTATTATGGATCACATCCATGTGGTCTCAAATAAGTAACAAGTCATAACGAAATTGTATTTCGTATGTTTACATTATAACTGAAAACGATTACGCGATCTGACAAACACGTATTTAATCGCCTCTTCTCGATCAATGGCATTCATTACCCACAATCACATCCCTATCAAGGAAATAGGGAATGGAATAATTGCAAAACTTGATAATAATGCAAAATTTCGTCTCAGTTGACGATACACGAGTTTAATAACTTCCTCTCCAACATCATTAATTTATTCACAAAGGGGCTTCTGCGTAGAAATCAGGAAATTAAATCAGTTGGCAACTCGCAATACGTGCAAGTCGCATGCGAACTGCGAATACACTGTGTGACCCCCGATCAAAACAATGCCAGGGCGTTCACCGAAACACATGCAACAGCTGATCTATATTTTTGTCCTTTTCGACTTACAGTATCTATCTTTCTTTATACTCTAACAACGGTTTATTACAGTAATATTGTTATAGTAATTGTGTGCAGGCAATACACTTGTTTTTCATTATTGCAGTGGGTTGCTATGAAAGTGTACTTGACTACAGTACAAGTACAGGCAAATGGGAACTGTGTTTGTGCACAATCATGTAAACAAATGCCATAACATAATAGTGTGAACATAATCACATATGGCTTTACCATAACTGGTATTCTACAGTTCACCCCTCCCCCAAATGCAAACACAGAACAGGCACGATGCTGGTAAGACCGTGATGAAGGGGGGGGGGGGGGGGGGGGGGGGGGGGGGGCAAAGCCGAAGAAATATATATGAACTTGTCAGTTATAAATAGTGGAAGACGTTTACACGGTAATAAGCTGGGGTCAAGGTCGGAAGACTACCTCCATCACGTACACGTATTATTACATCGCACACAGGCACAGCGGTGAATGTTTCGCGCCAGATGACTTCACGCAGTCTTCAGCGTTCAGGAGGTGGTGCATCGCCACCCCCTTCCCCGCCCACCCATCCCCGCCCCTCTTGTATCAGTAAGACAGTCAAATAATCAACATTGACTTTGGCACTCGGATTACAGGGGCGCGTTACTTCACCACGAGTAATTAACGAACGAATACAATAATTATTTGCCACACTAGACTTTATGACGCCATAATTATCGTAAGAACGTGAGAAACCGGTGCATCGCATAATAAATGGCGTGTTGCTTTTATTTTAAGCTCTTCTCAGCCTCGCTGGTGGTGTAGCCTCGGGGCATTTTAGACCAGGGCAATGTGGCCCTGTTGAAATGTGTTGCGGGGCCCTCCCCCCTGACATCCATCCTCCGAAGTGCATTGTGTCTGTGTCCCCCAGGAATGGGGGGGGGGGGGGGGGCGGGGGGCGGGGTAGAGGGTTGCTAAGTGAGTTGCTAACAATCTTTTCTAGCACACGTTGTCCCTGCTAAGAAACATTTCCCCTCTTCATCAGTTGTGTAGCTGGACCCTCCTAGCTACGCCACTGCCCCTGCCCCATCCCCACCCTCACTCTACTCCCATGGCCCTGCCCCCCTATCCTGACTCCTCCCCTTTCTGTTACCGGGGGGGGGGGGGGGGAGGTGCGTGGGCGTATCACAGCCTAACAATAAACTACTGGAAGTGGTTTAGACAAACAAACATACTTCTTGTTTACTCAGACAACGCATGCCATGTACGTATACATGTATGATGTACATAAACCAGCATTTATTTCCCGACCCAGCTAATTAGGGTAGCAAACACCATGTATTGTGCAACTGCCCCAATTTCACACACTCCAACTCAATAGCCCTGCAAGTATTTGGATCGATTTTACTCTGTTTACGCCGACTATTACGAGATATTGCGCAAGACCCTCGTCTCTACAGTCAAGGTACACCAACATGCGCTAGGACATAATAATTACAAAATGTAGACGCGTTCAGACATCAGCAGCGCACATTACATCACATTATTGCAACACCTTAGCCCGGGAATTTTCCCCCAAACAGGATACTATGCCCTACTATCCAAGAAAACTAAGGATATTGATAGGCCTTTTTTTGTAGATCAGTAATTTCTAGCGTGTCCGTCTATACAAATCAACATTTCCTAAAAGTTTTACATAAAACGGCATATAATAGACGATTTTGTACAGAAAAGTAGTCAATATAAATTAATTGAAACAAGTCGTGTTCAACTACTTTGAATATGAGCGAACTGATATGATGGGGTTATCATATTACACATGTTATATAGCCTGGCTTAAATCCAATAGCCTGTAACGCTGCATAATGCTGTATAAACCATAGGATCATGTATGTAGTCAATTACTATAAATTAATTATACGCGAATTACTGTTATTTCTGAAAATATAAAAAATATGATTGACAATCAAGTACCTTTGCAATGGAAATGAAATAACCAACTCAAAGGTCACTCACTACATGTATTTAATTTTCATACACCATGTGATTACATTATTTGCATACATAAAATGTAGGCCACACACTGTTTTCATTCATTTAAATGCCTGCAGTGCCCGATTGCAATGCAATTCAAGTAGCATCTTTAGAGAGCAGCAATACAGTTTCGAGTTTATTGAGACAAATCGATCAACACATCACAACAATGGGCCCACTCGTTTGCATACAAAGACCACAAGTCAATAAAACCAACAAAAGACATTTCACTCCTGTGAGCAGGGACCTGTGTAACACGAGATCTTTTGAAAGATTTACATACTAGTATAAGCCCCATCCACCCCCCCCCCCCCCCCCCCCCCTTCTAGGTCTTTTGTCCGAAGAAGTGCTCAAATATAAGTAGAGGTCTATCATTAAAAACGGATCGTAAGTGGTTTCGTATCTTAGGATAACTTGTAAGCATGAAATCGATTACCTAACCCCTGGTAATTCCACCATTATCGTTAGGACAGATTGTGCCTTATTGCCCCCTCCCCCAAAAAAGGGTTTTAATATACCAAACAATGAGGATATGCGCGTTTAGGTTGGAACTACAAATCCAATCCTATACTTATTGACATCACAGTTTGATAAGCGGATAATCCAACCGAGAAATGCAACTCACTACAACTAAATTTTAGTTTAGCTAATCCCGGGTATAGTTTCAACATCACAGATCTTTCTAGTCCGCCGGTTATCTTTTCTGCACTATCATTGTTGCTATACCACGAAGCCGATCACCGATCACAACAAAGAACCCTTATCCCAACACGTGCGCTGTTCTCATGGGTAACACAAAGCTACCAAAACCTGTTGGAGAGGGCTCAGAGGGGCGCACAAAAGAACAGTGGAAATAAAAGCCAAGAAAAAAAAACTAAAACATACAAAATGGAAAGAGCCAAATGGACAAGACCCAAGAACAGTTTTATCACAACAAAGGGACTCTTTTGGGTTACTTTTATGTTTTTTGGGCGATTTCGGTCAGTGGCATAACAAGGAGCACACTAGACGGGGATGGATTGTGCGGGGGGGGGGGGGGGCGATGGGGGTGAGATTCCCCATAAAAAGCAAGTCAGCACAAAACGTTGCGTTGTGTATGTTTCACCCCATGGATGGTGGGAGGGGGGGGGGGGGGTAAGTAGAGGGGGGGGGGGGGTGGGTTGCACCCCTATAGCCATAATAAGCGTGAACTGATACGCTACTCTTTTGCCTGTTCGTTTTATTCATATCATACTTTGTCCATTTCCCGAGAAGCACTAAATTCGCGCCTTCTGCAACGGTGGACAAAGCAAATGCGAAAGTAGGGTAAAGGTAATGATATGACTACTATAAAAGAAAATTGTTTCTTGGATAAAACTGCTAGGGTATGGTTAGATGGTAAATGTAGCCTATAGGTTTACGATCGAATCACCAAAAGTGAAAATCATAATCGACTCCTTTTCCCCCCTTTTCACCCGATACGCGTCTATGACTTTCCCACCCTGAAGTTAATTAACTATTCTTCTTTTCTGCATTTATCATACCTCCCGCACACTACACTACAAGTAAACCGAAACGTCCTTCATCGATCATAAATAGGACAACCTCGTTTGAAAGATTAACGATTTCAAATTTACCAAGTACAAAGAATGAAGTAAACAAACGTTTCGATTTCGACCTAGGTTCAACTGTCAACAATTTGAATACACCGAAGGATACACCGAAGGTCTCCACGAATGATAAACAATGTCTCTCACATGGATGAATAGCCATTATAAAGGTTGCAAAACCAAATGCCACCCCCCCCCCCCCCCCCCCCCCGAAACACGCATGATCAAAGAAAACAAATTAGAAACCTCATTTTGCTCTTCCATTTTTTATATTATATCGATTGATTCATCGATCAAATTATCGATTTCCAAATTCTGTTCTCACACACCTTCGTTGGCCACAAAAGGGTATAACAAGAAACCATAGTATATCGCCAGTTATATTCTTTACAAAGTATGTACAGTTGCACACTAGTTTATACCTAATTAGCGAACGATCACTTTTGGTAGACACTTGATTAAAAGTCACTGGATCAACATGTGTGAGGTATACAGTTCCCAAGCATGCCTTACACTAATTGTAACAGGACAAGGGCATGGGAAGGGCTTTTCCATGACACACCCATTCATATTTTGTTATCATTCACTCAAAATCTAATTACTGGCAGCTCATAGCCATAATTACCCCCGAAACGTGAGGAATAACATAATTTGAGCATGCAGACACACCTATTGGCCGTTGGTCAAACATAATGAAATATATCCGCAAATCTAATAGCCTCAATTATTAAATTCCCCCAATATGACAAAAATAGAACACACACAAGTCAACAACAAGTTCAACAACATGGAAATAGAAATACAATTACGGGAGGAAGTGTTTTGATGACTTCTGAACGGCTAAGTTACTACACTGACAATTGACTACTGTTAATTATACGTGTAAATGCATGTAATGAAACGTTTGTCGAGTCACAGTATAGCCCGAATTGCCAGTGACAGTGTTATTTTTCGGAAATCACTAAAAAAAAATCCCAATACAAATTACAATCGAGTACTAGATATGGGTCGAGTGCTTTTTTGCGTGGTTTCTTGACTAATATGACCAATGATAGTTCTGTTTGTTTGCGTTCTTCACATTATCAAAGTTGTTTTCGTCCTAAACGATTTTTGATCTGACGCTCTATTGGCGCGAAATATTGACAGTTTTTTTGGAAACATGTCTCATGTTCGTCGTAAAATAAAGAAACAGAGTCGAGGACAAAAGAAGTGGATCACCGAACGTAAATAAACAAGGCAAGAAAAACAAATACAGGACATCGATGCGTGGAAAGATAGAATAATACACGTCGGGATAGGGCCTTGGTAACGATGCATAAAAAAATAGACACGCCCCCTTTCGCACGCACACGAACGTTCATAACCATACGCAGCACGATTTATGCATGGACAAAGGAAGTAGGGCGATTTGAAGGGGGTCAATCAAATGCCGATAAGGGCAGGTGTGCGATGCAAAATAACGAGACAACGCGGTTCAAGTCAGTGGGCCTTTTCGAAATAAAAAAAAATATTAGGAAAACAACTGCATCTACATTCAAAACCCGGAAATATTTGCTCATTAATATGATAAGCATAAATATGCTATACATATACATATGTTACTATACGTGAGGAAGCGCAGCAATGTTGATGAGATGGAAGTATGTACAACTACAAGTACAAACATATTATTGACCATGTCTTGCGTACAAATTGGAAATGGAAAGGCTACAAAGGTGGGGCGTTGACACTTAATGTACACGTATGTGAAAGCATCCCTACAAATTGAAGAGCATGTACATGTTGTATCTTAGCTTAGACCGATCTTCACTGTAATCAACATTCAGCAAATTATATCAAAATAACACACATCATACAATCAAGAAGTGACTCCTTGATACAATGCACAACTGAATCAACTGATGATAAAAAATGGAAATGGAATAATATACCCATTATCACAAAGGAATAATTTTATTTTTGAATTAGTACACGTATCTGAATAATAAGCAATATAAATTGAACGTCCATTTCTACTAGTACCACACATACAAATTTCAATATTGCTTGTTTTCGCTTGTATAATACAGCATTTTCGAAGTCCACAATGAATGCAGCGCAGTTCCATCATGCATAATGAGACATACATAATTGGTAATTTCGCGTCTGTACCTAGGATGCCTAGAGATGGTTTTAGTGAGTGTAGTATGTAGACTCTACTTTGTTTGTACTTTTCTATGCACAATTGAAATAAACACACACATGTGCGTCAGATTTGTAGAAGAGTGCAGTTCCCATTATAGGGAGTTATAATATAATGATCTCATCATTTACAGCATAATATAGGTGACAACAGTTGGCATGATAATCACATATCTTCATTATCATCATTCATCATGCAAATCCTAATTATCAATTATCATCATAAAATGTATTCTCCGATCGTCAATATAAGTTATCACCATCAATGATCAACATCATCACCATCCATGATGATCCATCCCCTTCCCTTTTCCTCATCAAGTCATCATCATTACCATCCACCTAAGACTAAGAGTCCATCTCTTCTTTCTTTCCCCCCTCCTCCCCTCTGCCTCTGGCCTCCCCTCTGGCCTCATCCTCCTCATTATCATCATAATCAGCATCATCATCACAGACAAACCCATTACCATGAATATTATCTTCATTATTCATGTCACCTGCATACTCCTAAATTAAGTCCCAAATGAATCAATATATTGTACTATTCATCAGAAGGTGGCATCAACATTGTCAACGTGTAAACATTGTAATTTACTTCATACTCTAGTACTCCACTCTTCCCATGAATTCATCACATATCAATAATTCATATATCATGGTGGTTGTGGGTAACAAGTTTGAACTTGAAGAGTTCTGTTAAATGTCAAAAGTGTTCTTGAAGTAAGCGAGATTCTGAGATTGCATCTTAAATTCAAAATTAGATCAACTGTTACTGGAGGCACCATCATGTTCAGTTGGATCAGAAAAGGGGTTATCATATTCACTAATAATCACATGTACATGTACATGGTAAAGCATTTGCATGTTCAGTTGTATCAACTATCAATAAGCATATGGGTTCATTGTTCCATGCCTAAATAATAATATGTCACCAACTCACCATAATGTCACAGTGTAATTCTGTTTATAATTTGAACATTCAATTAATGGGGATATAATGGAGGTACAAATGAACATTAATGAAACTGCCAGGAACACAAAATTATGAATTATCACCGACACCAGTGACCATGTACAACATATTATTATAAAGTATACAAATACATTGATCTGTTGATACATCTTCAAATTGAAATGATTTACTACTATAACATGCGCAAGTAGCATTAGCAACAAAACTTGCCAAACTATAAAATAGTATTATTTATGGTTCTACACTTGTTAACTGGAGTCTGATTAAATACAAATATAACCGTATTATGCTGCGTTATAATAACAGTACACAACCCACTTGCTACAAATATTACATGCGGTATATATAGCAGGGCAATATAGCACCGCATGGGACTTTCCCATTGTTGTGGTTGCTAAGACATGGCCATGCGGTGCACGGGAAAAACGAATGGCTCTTTGTTCAGAGGCGTTCACCCCCCTTTGGACTTTGGTTATTCACAGGGGGTGTGTCTACCGTTGTCTGCCCGCCGAAACTTAGCGGACAGCTCATGGTAGCGCACCGGAGGGATGGGGCCCCGCGAGGGGGAGAAAACATCAACACAGAAACACACACGTGCGATTGAGACAAAGAAACAAGGCAAAAATGTTGCAAAAATCGAACATACCTGTGTGTGTTCTGAGGTGAGCCTTCAGATGTGATGATTTCCCGTACACCTTGTCGCATCCTTGGTACAGACAGTGGTGCTTCTTGATAGAATTCTGATTTTGAGCCTGTTTTGATCGCCGGTTCCTTTGTTTGCCCGGCGAGGTGGTATCGGCAAAAGCGTGTCCGTCACCACGTTGTGACTGTGATGAAAAAGAGTCAAAATTCGAGTTCAGGGCGTTGTTGAGTCCGTCGTAGGGTCCGTTTATGATCGGTGGTGGACTTGGACAGTCCGATGTCGGTGATGGAATTTCATGTCGTGGTCGGTATTTCTCGAGATCGGCCAAAATCCTCGCCACCATGAACAAAGAACTGTGACTGTGGGGTGCGAGTTCCGTGTGTTGCGAGGGCATGTGGTGGTGGTCGTGGCTCCCCGTACTCGCGCCATCCGACGAAAATACGTCGACTTCGTGGCAATTTACCGTATAATCTGGCGGTTTATAGGGAGGTTTTGAGGCAGCTATCGCCAGAAGACATTCCGCTGCCGTGGTCGCATCCATGCTCATATCCAACGATGAATTCATGTCGTGTGAAAATCGAGATATCGGGTCCATGCTTCTGAACTGGAAGAGTCTATTGCGCAGTAATGATAGCGATGGTAAAATGTACACAAACGAGGCTCTATATCTCCCGCGCTACGTGCCCGCGCCGCTCCGGTAACTTCCGCAGACAATATACACAACGTACTCACAACGTGCTCGCTCGTTAATCTGTGTTCGGTGAAATCAGCTGTCAACAATCAGCTGGCGCGGTTACCAAGTGAAATTTACATGCCCAGACTGTTCCATTACAGAAATCGCACATGGTAGGAAAATCCCAAATCAGCGTTATGTTGCAATTGCAATTAGGTAGTCGTGTCGCTTATGCGGAGGGCTGGTATACTAATTGTTATGTTTTTGTTGCGAATGCTGACGCAATGTCAGGGCGAATTGCAGAAGCAAGGATACATTCAGACAAAATTAAATCAAAAACGAAATGAAAATTGACTGTCTCTATTGTTACGACACATGTACGTAACAAAGACAACCTGCACGCGCGCGCTGAGAAAATGGGCGTGTGCTAGATTGGATATCTTTGATTGGTCTCCGTGTTGTAAACCTGTTACCTACCTTTCGCAATGCCAATGGCTCATGAATAATGTATTACCGTTCATGCCTGGCCACGTGCCGATATTATACGAGGAAAATTGAAAACAAATCAACCAAGATCAGAATCTTCAATCTCTTGTCTAAAAACGTATCTCTAGTCTCTACGTATTAAAACATATAAAAAGCAACAATATGTCAGAATATCCTGAGGTTTTCCTGGTTTCCATGCCGTACGGCGATAGTGTTTCCGTGAATAGTTTATTCCAGGACATTGGTATAATTATCATATATATATATTCAAATGTCCAATGTTTTTGCACATGCAATTCCAAAATTCAGTGTGAAGATGGGTTAGGCATAAGAGAAATCACCAAGGTCGATACCCCGACAAATATGTTATTCAGAAAAAAATATTTGATTTACAATACTGTACTATTGTTAGATGAGAGTTGCGGCTATTGTATACCACTGCCTGGAATGGTCCTCAGGGGAGCGAAGATGCTGCACATGTGATGGATTAATGTTGGTGTGTATCCGATGAGTAAGACTAATACTACTATTAGGCTAGTATTGGACACAAGGAACAGTGGACAAAACTGCAGCACATAATCCGTAATCATGAGAGTCAATACAAATTAATTACTATACATCCAGAAATTAACATAATTTAGATTCTCCTCCTCCTCCCAGATATCCTCCTCCTCCTTCCCTCCTCATCTGCCTCCTTCCACTCCTTCTCATATACTTCCTCCTGTTCCTAATCCTGCCAAAATTGGGAAAGGGGTGAACAACGGGGTGGCAAGACACTTCTCTTTTTACTGAAAACATGCCAGCAAATCATAACAGGCATTATTAAAGGGATAGTTGAGTTTTGGTCAAACTTAACTTTAGTAACCAAAACCTGCACTTTTACAAAACAAACAAATGGTTATAACTCCACCATGCTCGAAAGGTATACACAATTACAAACGACTAAGTAAAAACCCTGTTATCATTCCAAAAGAGCCATTACAACTCAAGAGGGCGCTCTCTATATACAAACTCATTGGTTTTTGCCATTTTTCATACAAAATTGCGCATTATATGTTTTGTTTAAATAATGATTAAATAGAGATATCATCAACAACTATTTAAAAACCTATTTTGATTTTGTTCAAAGTAGTCTATAAGCATTTTAAGTATTTTCTAAAAAGTCAAAATGTCCCCCGGCCGGTAGACTTATGTATATAATATCCTGAAATCAAATTTTACAATATTATGAGCATTTTAATGGGAATGATTCTCATTTTACATGTTTTATTCAATGAACTTTCAAATGGAATTAAAACCAACCAATTTAGTGTCAAGGGGCATTTCGAGAATTACCAATACTCAAGTGTATCTTTAACATCTCGAGGTATAACAAATGATATTTCAATATATCTATACATTTTCAAAGAAAACAAAAAATCTTCAAAGAAAGTTATGAGTTCTACCA
>JBAMJV010000194.1:0-42500 GCA_037951105.1 Echinarachnius parma
CCTCGCCCCCTTTCAAATTTTAACTGGTCTTGAGACCCAATTTTAGCGGTTTCGACCATCATTATTGATGGTCTTGTCTCGAAAAGTGTGAAAAACCGTGATATCGGCCTCGAAAATGTTGAAAACCGGTGGTCTTGGCATCGAAAATGTTGATAAACCTTGGTCTCAGCCTCGAAAATGTCGAAAATTGTTGGTCTCGGCTTCGAAAATTGTCTACAACTACCCCCCCCCCCCCCCCCCCCCCTCCCCCTGATGCAATACAAGTTTGCGAACATTTGTCTCATCCAATGTTCAGTTATTTCACAAAATGTGTACCATCATGGACATTACATACATTATTTTGGCAAAATATGTATTAATGTCCGTGACGGCAAACATTTTCTGGTATAAATGAACAATGAATGAAGGAAATGTTCTCAAACTTGTAGTGAATTTTTAAACTTGTTCATAGCTTTGTAATCAAAGTAAAATTTACATAATGGACGTGTTCATCTTTCAGTAGTGGTGTGGGAAAGTCAAGATATTTTTCATATTTGTAATGTCCATGACGCTGGAATTTTCCATTAACAAGAAATGGTTCAAGTCTGCTACATTTAAAAAAGACAAGTTGCATTAGAGGGGGGGGGGGGGGGGGGGCACTGGAGGTCCCCCCCCCCCCCCACCACAAAAAATGGGTCGCACCTGGGTTGGGTAGGACGAGGGGGGGGGGGCAATTAAGGAATTGAACACCATCCCTCCCATCCCAATCCATCTCACACCGCAATGAGTATAATTTATCAAGTAATTGTTATTTTATGCTTATGCAATTTTCTTTTAAGGGGGTTGGGGGGGGGGGGGGGGGAGGGGCGGGGGTGCTGGAGACAAGGGGGGCGGGGGTGCTGGAGACGGCATGGTAGGTGGTTAAGAGAATGCATGTTTGTATGGTTTCATGGGTGTCAGTTATTCTCTGCATAACAAATATAAACAATTAGGGTATTTAAAGGAAATGTATAGGTACATATTTTACCGTTGCTATGGAGAGATATGTCCCTAGCAACCAAAATTCAGCTGTCAATCCATAATATTGATTGTTTTAAAGAGGGAAGATTACATTTTGTATTCATATACATCTAAAACAGAGAAAATTGTATATCTAAAGGTATATTTCTCAACGTTGCTAAGGAGCAACTTTTCCATAGCAACCAAATCTAACTATTTCTTTGTTTTTAGCCGTTTACCAGTCAAGCGCTAAATTTTCAATATTGAGAACATTGCTTTCTGCTTCAAATACCTTATTGGACAAACCTACAACAAAATTTGGTTATAAAGTGGGACATAGATCACCGTTGCTAGGGAGAAATATGCCCCTAGCAACCGATTTTAACTATTTCTTTGTTTTTAGCCGTTATTCCTTAACGCCCAAAATTTGCAAATGGGAACATTGCATTTGGGGTTCGCATACATATTTGGAACATGTCTAGGACAAAATAAAGTACTTTCCAGAACTGGACTATGGAACTCAAAAACTAAGCCCCTTTTCATGCCTCGGCCCACGGTCTATCAACATCGCAGAAAAGATACAGTTTGGTTTGATGGCAATTCCCAGCGGTTCATAGCATCATAGACATATTGACAAAGAGACAGACAGATGAAGTGTAGAACGTCCCCCTCCCTTTGTGGTAGATCACATTATAATTATCTAAAATACAAAGCCTTAACATTGTCAACCTGATGAAATTCATGTTGCCAACAATGAACCATCATGACAGCATAATCATCAATATGACATAAAACAGTTATTGCTTCCACTGAACAGAATGGTCATACATGTAAGTGCTGTCTGTGGGGTGCACACATTCCTACTACCGGTATGTGGCAGTATATGACTATTACAATACCAACTGCTGAACAGTGTCGAAAGTATTCTATTTATGCATGTCTGCATATTGTTCCGTCCCTAAATTATAATAGAAATACACTACCACATAAATTGAGTAATCATATTGTTATCAGATTTAAACACATCCTTGTTGTAATTAATTCATTTACTTTTTGACATATGATTGAATTTTCAGTCCAAGTACAATCTGACAGAGAGTGCATCTTTTTTTTTTTTACCCCATCCAAGAGAACATCAGTTTAAGCAGTACTGCATGCACATTGCAGTGTTCTTCACTGCAGCCTCTTTTCAATAAAGCAAACACCTGTTTTTTTATATTGTGACTGTATGAATGTAATACAACAGCAACAATAACATATGAAAATAAAACATTCAATAGCATGATACATTCTTCTGCATCAAGACAATCATAACAATTAATTATGAAATTGACAACTTCTAGCTGTCAGTCCACTTAAAGATTCTTTGGGTACCTGTACTTAGGCATTTCACTATTTTTGTATTACTACATTGAGTATTTCACAAGTGTAAAAGACAGTTAAAAATCAAGAACATAAAAAAAACCTAAAATGCCATAATCTCCAGAGTATCTCCCTTATGTCACGTGTCAGTTCATCAATGTTACATGTAACAACTTTGATGGCAATGAAACTTACAGTTCTTCCCATTCTGTTAAGTGTTTTACTTCCATTAATGTATTAATGATTGTTATTTTTTTAAAGATCAACTACCCCCAACATCGCAGAAAAGATACAGTTTGGTTTGATGGCAATTCCCAGCGGTTCATAGCATCATGGTACATGTAACAAGATCAGAGACATATTGAGAAAGACAGATGAAGTGTAGAACGTCCTCCTCTCTTTGTGGTAGATCATAAGATCACATTACAATTATCTAAAATACAAAGCCTTAACATTGTCAACCTGATGAAATTCATGTTGTTCTTTGAAAGTTAGGGGTATCCTTGTGCTTATAGTATTTACGCACTAGTGTATACTTCCTGCTGTCACCAATATCCTCGCAGGATCCAACATTGTCATCCTTATCTATGGTGATCTCACTTTTGGCCCTACTGGGTTTTTGGTATTTCCCAGTTTCATCACATGTCAGATCTTCTTTAAAGCGAAGTTGAGAAGAATCTATCAAGAAGCACAATTCTTGGTCACAGGCAACTGGTACAGAGTTGTTCACTTGTACTGATGGGAACAGCAGTGTCTTTGCTATCCGCTTACTGTCTTTGAAGTAGGTATTTTCTTGTGCCTTTTTCTTGTGCCACTTGTGCCTGTATAATGCTGGTCCAACATTACTGGAGTGGTGATTACAGCCTCCTCAAGCTTTGGTCGCTTGAAAGTGTTGGAACCTTCATGAAAAGCTGTAGGCCCACCTGCCATGAAGACTTCATCTGGATTTCTGAAGAATGAAAAGTAATAAAAACAAAAATACACTTGTTAAATTGTAAAAATAATACAGTGCAATTCCCACAAATTGACCACAAAAAAAAGTTGTGCACATTACACATCAACAGTACATACCAATTTTGTTTTATTTGGTCAATGTATGGTACATTTGATTTCTGTGGTCAGTGAATGCACACCCTGAAGATTCAAGTGCATTCATTTAATGTTTGAAATAGCAACTGAGACTATAACCATTATGGCTTACTTCACAGGATGTTTGGAGTGTTGCGTTCATTATCTGTACACCCAACTAAAACGGTGCATTTGGAGAGTAAAGGTTGTCTCAATATATTTAGGTTAGCAATCCATGGGGGGGGGGGGGGAGATGGGTAGATGAGGGGGCTTTTATCTAATGATATTTTCCTGGGTCAAAGGCGATATTTTCCTGTGTTGCAATAAGGAGTATGTCATCAATAACAAAATAACAACTGTGAAACCCTACTGCGATATGGATTTATAAGATGCCATCGAAGCACACAGCAACCACATGTACCATGCAAATGGATGAACCATTTTTATTCCTAAATTTAGGGTTCGGTCAGGTAAGATAAAAATACAACCCCCATTTGTTCTGTTCTTCAGTTTTCAGTGACGATCAGAGTACATTGATATAGCTGTGTGATCGATGTGTGGCGGTATAGCTAAAAGCAGTCTCTAGTCCTGCTATGCTTTGTGTTTGTTTTGTTTTTATATATTGGAGGCATGGGCGTAGATCTGTCATTGATACCCATTCAACAGTGAGGGAGAATAGGTATTACGTAAGTATCTACGCCCATGGTTGGAGGGGGAGTAGAGGAGTCATGCTGGAAGTGTCAAATGCTTCAAAGTATGTGCATGCATATATACCTCATGCCATTTCCAACAAAGCGAAATATATTGAATTAGGCTAGACAAGGAACAAATAGACAACTACATGCATTGAAGGTATAGTCTAAATTTGCTTGCACCAACTGATTATTTGGTGTCTTCCAGCATGATCGGCTCTCAGACAGAGAAACAACAGTACAAGAAATTGATCATTCTTTGCCATGACAAGTTACTCTTGATTGAATGAAAAACAAATGCTTAAAACAGTTATGTTTGGGTCAAAGGCGGGGGGGGGGGGGGGGGGGGGGGGGGGGGGTTCAACCCCCCAAACCCCCATCTACAAATGTATGTTTTGGTTGAACCTCCCCCCCCCCCCCCCCACCCCCTCCCCCAGTACGCCTATGCTTGTGGGGGGATGCCGGGGAAAACATGGTCTGAATAAATGTGTCATTTAATCCATCATGAACACATGACGCACAAATTTGCACTTTTTTTGTATCACATCTGGCCGAACTATTATTACTAAGCCTGGGTCGGAACGGACGGAATACCGGAATCCGTCCGGTGTGTGCGTGTTCCGGTAATGTTTTCTCCATTCCGGTATTCCGATGAAAATCACGGAAAACCTCTTTTTCCTCAAAAATTCATATTTTGTAGTAGAAAACTAACAGAAGAAAACAAATGACAAAAAAGTACAAGAAAGACGATGTCGAATGCAACTTACAACGACAAGAAATCCGCTGCGTTTATATGAAAGCCGATCTAACGATCGACTAGGCTAGCTACTCCGGCGCGCCCCGCACAGTCATGCAGCTGCTAGCGCTATCAGTCAGAGCTAGCTAGCTGCGCAGTACCGGTTCCATATCCATATCCAGTCCGCCCTCTATCGATATCGGTACTAATAATGCTCCGACACAGCCCGCCATATCACTGGTATACTTTGTGTGTAGGTTATGGGTCTATTTTTATTGCGCGAGATCGATCCGCCGGGAATTGGGGAAATCCCCAGCGGATGGATCTCGCGTAGGAAAATAGACCCTATAGCATGCACGCAAAGTATAAGTTAGTGTTGACTTATTCGTGTCGTTGTATTAGCTTCAGTTCATGCAGTTTCGAGCGAGTTAAAAAATGTTCGAGATATATAATCAGCGCATTTTTGTTGTTGCTGTTTTTGCAGGTAATTGTTCTCGTATTTATTTTAAAAGCCATACAAACATGTAAGTAAAATAAGAGACATTTTCTTTCCTTTTCGGCACTTTTTAAGAGTGCAACTTGCTTGCAAAGTCAAGGCAGTTGAGTTGGCCTGTCTCGCAGCGCGGGGCCTGCATGCCTGCGCTGCCGAAACCATGGCAGACCTTCTAGTGCGTGTTCGTTCCGTATCATTCATTGGCAGATTTTTTTTATCGGAACACCGGATTCCGACCGGCACAACACCGGCGGATTCCGGAACCAAAAAATTCCGACATGACTCAGGCCTAATTATTACCCACAAGCTACCTCACCTAGTCGCCCCGGAAAATTAGAGATTGCTTGAATGTTGTCAAATGTGTTTAGTGGGGACAATATGTATACATGACAAAATTATAATCACTTTGCCAACTTACTCTCCATGAGCCGTGACCTCAGATGCTCCTTCTCCTTCCTCCTCCTCAGAAGAGATGAATATTACCCTAACATAAAATGAAAGAGAGGTGACTTTAGTACACTGTGGATAAAAAAGCAATAAAAAAGCAATGCAAACTATGAAACAAAATTAGGCTGACATTTCGTTCTATCTATAGTACTAAAACAGAGAGATCTGTTTGTTTGTTTATTTGTCCCTCCAGCTATGCAAATCACCATGCCTTGACGTATGACCCTCATCATTGTACTGATAAATGCTACTACCTTAAATGAGGTAATAGCCAAAGGGTATCAAATTACATCAAACGGATTTTTTTTTTTTTTTTACTTGTTGTGCCTAAAAAAAGACCACCCTTGCCAGCTATTCAAAGCCGAACTCAAATAGTTACGTGACGTGTGCACAAGATGAATAACTAAGTTTCGTGTGCACATCAGAAGGATACGACTGCACTGATTGTCCATTTCCTAAACCAATGGAGGCGAGATAGCTGAGTCAGTAGAGCATCAGACTATGACAAGAGAGATCCCTGGTTCGATCCCTACCATCGGACCATGTTTGGTTTTGTTTAAGTCGGGAATAGCCAGTGTTTTTCATAATCACGATATGGAATGGAATGGCATGATTTGTTAATAATAATAATAATGTTTTGATTTATATAGCGCCAAATATGATTGATAATCATCTCTTAAGCGCTTTACAACGATATTATTACCCCGGTCATAGGATACAATGCAAACCAGCACACATCGTGTGTACCATCTCCACTCCCTGGGGAGCATCCCTTCCAAGCGGCTCATGGCATTGAGAAGATCATTCACATAATAAAGGCTTTCACCTCCTACGTACCAGGTCCCCATTTATACACCTGGGTAGACATGGTAGAGAGCAGCAATGTGGATTAATTGTCTTGCTGAAGGACAAATGGGACGGGCATACACTGGGTTCGAACTCGGGATCTCACGATTGGAAAGCGCGTGCTCTACCAATCTTGCCACACCACATCCGTCATGACGTTTTGAGAGCTTTGCATTTTTATGTTCAAACATTATTTGAAATCTACAAATGTATGCTTGGGAACCTGTCAGTGTGGATGTGTTTTGTAGACACGGGTCCTGATAGTCAGCTTAAAGGTATACTTTTAGTCAATTTGCAAAGTGCTCAGAATTAATACCTTTCTTCAGCAAACAAGATTCTGACAAAAGAAATATAACTAGAAAGTTTCAGATCATCTTGTTAGTTTTAGAAACAAAACTTTCTGTAGAATTTCTATAAATTTCTCTGTCTCCTGATATAGAGCAATAATATGCCTACATAAGCCATGCTATTTTCCAGATTGAATAGCCTGGGTGTGTTTTTGTTTGTTGTTGTTTTTTTTTTTTTTACAACCTAGAATACTTTCTATTCTATCCTGTTTCCAGTCTAAGCATGCATGAGTGATCTGTACTGGCATGGTTGCCAAAATGTTTCTTTTGGGGTTTTTGTGCATTTTTGTATCACTGCATGTGGCAAAACTATCAACATGGTCAAAGTGAAAGAATGGAGAGCTTGACTGGATAATTCACATCTAGCCAAGCATTTCACATAACACTGACAAAACTTACTCAGTTGCCATCAGGTACTTGGAAGTTGGTATGCTCTCAGGAACTCGGATCATGCACATGCTCGGGTAGATCCCCTATAGTAGCTGTAGCACATCTAAGAGTAAGACTAAGTGGACATCAAACTCGGTCGGGCTGTTTTCACCGCTCTAGTTGAATGAAGAATCTATTGAAGAAATACAATTGAATAAGAAGAAATACAATTGAATTAAGAGAATGCATGAATTTTAGAACACGAACATCAAAGTGACATTACCTTTTTTACATAATTATGTAACGCATTATCATATAAACCGAAGTTTGTAACCAATCGTAACAACTATATATATATACGACTTGTAAATTTATATGAAATGAGCAGTAATGAATAAATGCCGAGGGAGAAAGAAAGACAAAAATCATGGAAGCCGAAGAACAGCGTATGCCACAAAACTTTGTCATCCAATCACAAATTTTAAAAATAATATCCTCAAGAAAGTGATAAATTAAGCTCATGCACCACCTGACCGTTAAACCTCCTATGTATAGGTAGGCCTTTATAGATTTTCCCGCCCATTTTCGTCACCTCTTCATTCTATTTTTAAAATTTGCTTTCAATTCCAACGTAGGCCTTTATATAGGACACGATCATTTGGACACCATTCTTCCCGCCCTTCACTGGTAAGGGGGTCAGGGCGGATCCAGGGGGTGGGCGGGGATGGGTGAGAGGTCAGCAAATAAACGTAACAATTCTGCTGATTTTTTAAACATATTAAACAGGTGGTATGCTGTTCTTACTGACATGTACCAGCTCCTGTCATTAGTTGTTGATGTTTTATTGGTGTGTATATCATCCTCCTCACCATCATCACCATCACCACCACCAACACCATCATCACCACCACCACCTCCATCATCACCACCACCACCATCATCATCATAATCACCACCCCCATCATCATCACCACCACCACCACCATTATCATCATCACCATCATTACCACTACCACCATCATCATCACCACCAGCACCATCATCATCTTCATGATATCATCATTATTGCATCACGGTCACCATCATCATCACCACCACCACCATCACCACCATCATCAATCATCATCATCACCACCACCACCACTCCCACCATCATCATCAATCATCATCATTATCATCATCATCATCATCACCACCACCATGGCCGCCACCACCACCACCACCGCCACCGCCGCCGCCGCCACCACCATCACCACCACCATCATCATCGTCATCATCATCATCTTCATCATCATTGATCATCACCACCACTACCATCATCATCACCATCAGTCGTAGAAAATTTTCGAAGCTGAGACCTGGTCCCATCCCAAATTTTCGAGGCCTAGACCAGCTAGGTCTCCAGTCCCAAATTGTCGAGGTCTAGACCAGGACCCATTGGTTGGGAGTGTAAGCGGGGAGGGGGGGGGGGGGGGGGTTGTAGTCGTAGAAATTTTTCGAAGCATAGACTAAGAATTTTCGACATTTTTGAGACCGAGACCAGGTCCAGTCCCAAATTTTCGAGGCGAGACCAGGATTTTTACACAAATTCCGAGGCCGAGGTCAGGATCTTCGAACCAGAATTATGCTAAAAAGATGCCAAAAGGGTCAAAATTATGCCAGAAAGCATAATTATGCCAGAACTGGCCACCTTTTGCCATTCAATTCATGCAATGACATATGGTCATGGGTCATGTTGTATAAAACGTTACTCGGTAGTGTTTACAGTCATGACTGTCTAGACAAAGATTAGCTGCACGCATGCAGGTTCAGGGTTTGTCGATAATTTTACTGGTATACTTGAACACTACACAAAAAACACGATAATATGCAGGAATACTCATATAAACTCACCACAAAAGTGATCACGAAGCTCGAAGATGTCCATCTTCTCTCCATCTCTCGCAGCTCGCGATCGATCCACCATATACACGGGTACCACGTATATTTACGCGACGTCGGCAGCTAGCATGCAGCTAGCAGTGCAGGCCGGCGGCGCGGCGCGCGTATTAACATACGGCTCTGATATATAATATACCGTGCATCGAGATCATGCATATATTATGCGGCACCGCAACGTACTTACGTACGTACGTAACAGGCGCGCGCGCTGTTGGCATGGGACATGAACGCGTACATTTGGAATAAGCCCCCCCGTATGTGCCATTTGGTCGCGTTATCTGACCTGACGCGCCCTAACAATCCAACGCACCCTTTCGGCAAAACCGGGGGGGCTTTGGACGAATGGTCGCGTTCAAGTCAACGCGACGCGACGCGACGCTACCCACCCTTTCGGCATAAGCCCTTTGCAGCAGAGTCTCGAGACGTCCTGTAAGTTTACTGCATACTTCTTTTCGCAATGTACTACTTATCTGTTTTTAACAGACAATCTGTGTGTGATAAATACAATTTCTTCTTTAAAATAACAGAAAAGTACTTGCAGCAGAATCTCGAGGACTCCTGTAATTTTACTGCACAATTCTTTTTGCAATTTACTACTTATCTGTTTTTAACAGACAATCTGTGTGTGATAAATACAATTTCTTCTTTAAAAAACAGAAATGTACTTGAAGCAGAGTCTCGAGAACTCCTGTTATTTTACTGCATAAATCTTATTGCAATTTACTACTTTTCTGTTTTTATAAAAATATCTGTATGTAATAAAAACAATTTCTTCTTTAAAAAAACAGAAAGTCAATCCATATCACAAAAATTAAAAATGGCGCTTGTGGTGAGCTTCATCCTACATCCCTAACCTCCCTAACCTCCCTAACCTAATCCTAATAATCCCAATTCCTATACCTACTAAGCTAATCCTATGCCTATCATCCTAAGCCTATCATTCTAACATCCTACCTTTCCTACTAACATGTTGTGTAATCGGTTCCATATATATATATATACACATATTCTAGGTATGCGGGTTTTTTGTGGTTAGTATTTGCACAGAGTTGATTCTGAAATGATTGGCCTTCAAATCAAATTCATACCACAATATACAATTGTTATATACATGTTTATGAATTATATTCAACAACAAGGACATGATAACAATGCTTCCAAAAGAATTAATTACAAAAAGAAAGAAAGAAATTTACATTCACTTACAATTGTTCATAATCGATCATGAATACCCCGATAGCAATGGGGATAGCGTGGGGATCGATTATGGAACCAGCATTATGGGCTGCCCATATGGTTTCATTATCTGGGCACCCAGATGGCCCCATGTGGTTTCATTAAGTGGGTTCTAGGTGGGTGTACCCTTGTGGGGCCATAATATGTCCCATGTTTGAAGTTTGAAGTGTATTAACAACAACAAAAACAATATTGTATGTACATTAAAATATACATCCAAGGCAAATTATTAAAATACGAACTGTAAACGATTACTTTATGTTTATACAAAAGTTAAAATTGTTGTTAACCCATCAAGGACGAGAGCTATTTTAAGGCAAATCTGATCAATTGTTTTCCTCTACAAATTGGCAACTCCTAAATTTTGTTGACCGATCAATGACATAACAATAGGTGGAAAATATTTAGTAATGACCATTTAAGACAAAATATATGAAGTGACTTTCCTGCATAGTTGCCAATTTGAACGCCAATATCTGTTTTAAAAATATTACAATGTGTTGCCAATTTAAGGATTTTTGTCTAAATTATAGTGATTTACGCAATAATAAAAAATCATTACAAAATAACTAAAGCAGGTATAGAGTAACAAAATAGGGATCTAAAAATAGAGGAATTTATGCTCTTTCTTTCTGTACACTTCACATAACTAGTCTTCTTATTGTTTAAGTGTAGGACTACAAAACCACAAATAATGGGTCTTAGGCTCTGATGGGATAGAGAACCGACAGTTAGCACAGGTGTTGGTCGAGATCGGTTCTCTTTAGTATCCAGTATTACAAAAGCTGATATAATAATTCTTGAAATTAAATAATAACTTATGCAAAAGATGTATTTGTTCAACAAATAAATTGTGAGGGTCTTATGAAATGAATATCTTGTTTTTTGTTCTTTAATCTTCTGGGGTAAGCTATTCCAAAGCTTTGGTCCAACAAAGTCTTGTTTCATAAGTATGGTGTAACATCTGACAATATTCTAATAATGAGTGTGGTAAAGTACAAATCATATACAAATGTTGAAACTGCAAGTTCATGCAAACTAAAATCATCTTACATCCCCAATTGTTTAAAGGGAAAGTTGAGTTTTGGTAGAGAGGGCGCTAGACTACTTAATTGGTTTGTGAGGTAATGAAAAACTGAGTGTAAAATTTGAAAGAGCATAATATTTACACAATAAAATCATCTTTTTTTGATCAAAATCGGTTCAGAAACGGCTGAAATATCCATAAATATAACAATTTGTAATAAACTCGGGGCCCCGGGTTAATTAGAGAATTTTGAACCAGCCGTTAAAAATTCAAAACAATGCTTCCTCTTTTCAAAAAGTTACAAAATAGGTATTCAAATAGTTGTTGGTTATTTCTCTATCTAATCACTATTTCAACAAAGCATCACATGCACAATATTTCATTCAAAATGGTTGAAACCGATGAGTGTTTAGAGAGCGCCCTCTTACGTTTTAACGGCTCTTTTTGAATGATAACATGATCTTTACTACGTCATTTGTAATTGTGTGTTCCTTTCTAGTTATAACTATTAGTTTGTAATGTAATGATGCAGGTTTTGGTTACTAAAATTCAGTTTCACTAAAACTGTACTCTCCTTACCAGAACTCAACTATCCCTTTAAAGGGGTAGTTTAGTTTTGGTAAGGCTGAACTTTAGTAGCCAAAACCTACACAGTAACATTATAAACTAATAGCTATAACTCCACCATGCTCGAAAGGTATACAAAATTACAAACGACCAAGTAAAACGCCTGTTATCATTCAAAAAGAGCCATTAAAACACAAGAGGGCGCTTTTTTAAAAGGCATTGGTTTCAACCATTTTCAACCAAAATTATGCATGTGATGTTTTGTTGATATAATGATTAAATAGCGAGATCATCAACAACCATTTAAAAAACGCTTTTGAAAATTTTTGAAAAAGTGCAAGCATTTTTTTAATTTTTTCAAAAAATCATCTAATTATTTGGGCCCCAAATAATTATAAGATCAGATATATTTATTGATATTTCAGCCGTTTATGGGTCGATTTTGACCAAATAAAGTTTATTCTGCCATTAAAATTGCATGTTCTCTCAAATTCGACACTCAGTTTTTCATTACCTCACAAAAAAATTGCGATGTGCACCGCCCTCTCTACCAAAACTAAACTACCCCTTTAAACAGTGGTTTCGAGGATTTTCCCTTTAATGAAAATGTAATAATTATCAAAGTATACTTACAACGGGTTGTCCTTTCTTCAAGCTTTGTGGACTTTTATTTTATTAATCATACTATTATATAGTATTGATATTACCCCGCCGTATAGATCTATATAATAATGTGATATTAATTGTTCACTTGATTTTTTTGTAATGTTGATGTTTCTATATCATAACAAAATTGAAATTGAAATTGAAATAATAGCTCGCATAGCCATTTGTTGAGCTAAATGAATACAAGTAAGATTTAGAACTGCTTCCCCATACCGAAATTCCATAAAGAATGTGAAGTTTTATAAATGATTCATACAAAAGCACAAGAATATACCGAGGCACAACATTTCTCAATTTAAATAGCTAACGCACTTTTCTACGAACACACTTATTTACAAAGTAAATGTGATTTTTACAAATCAATGTATACTATCAATTTCAACTCCTAGAAAAGATTCCACAATTACAACATTAACATGATTAATATCTGTACCAGACAGTTAAGGACACCGTTTACATTCATTACCTGTATTTTGCTTTGGATAATCATATAATTCGTTTTCTTTAAATTAATAGTGAGTTTATTAGCATTACACCATTTTGAACTGCATTTAATTGCTCATTCACTTAATTTGAATCTATTTCCTTTTGACTTTCATCAAAAGTATGAAAATATTGAATCGTCTGCAAACAATCTAAACTCAAAGTAGTCAGTACAACAAGGTAACTAGTTTAATATAAGTTAAAACAATGTTACTGACACCTGTGGCACGCCGCACGTTATAGTCCTAGCTTTTTAGAAGAAAAAAAAATTCCTTTAAAAATGAGGATTACGTAATTCCATAAAGCACTCTGTGAAATTACAGAAAATCGGTACATGGGGTCTGTTAGCAAAAAAAAATTCTGCAAAATAACTTTTCTTCTTTTTATTTAAAGTAAAATAAATGATAAATTCAGTTGAAAACCACTTATTTCGTTTCCTTTAGATTTATTCTTTAAAATTACAGATGGTCTGCGGCTACGATGATTCTCAAAGCAATTTTGTAAGAAAACAGATCTTTCCTTAAAATACGAGGATTGCTTTATTTCAGGAAGCACTCTGTTAAATCATAGAAAATCGGTACTGTAAGCATACAAATTTCCTGTCAAAAAGGTTCTTCTTTTCTTTTTAAGTAAAATAATTGAAAAATTATGTTGAAAAACAGCTATTTCGTTTCTTTTAGAATTATTCTTTAAAATTACAGATGGTCTGCGCGGCTGCGGCAACAATGATTCACAAAAAAATTTGTAAGAAAACAGATCTTTCCTGAAAATATGAGGATTGCTTTATTTCAGGAAGCACTCTTTAAAATCACAAAAATCGGTACTGTAAGCATACAAATTTCCTGTCAAAAAGGTTCTTCTTTTCTTTTTAAGTAAAATAATTGAAAAATTATGTTGAAAAACAGCTATTTCGTTTCTTTTAGAATTATTCTTTAAAATTACAGATGGTCTGCGGCAACAATAATTCGCAAAAGAATTTTTTAAGAAAACAGATCTTTCCTTTAAAAATGAGGATTACTTTATTCCACGAAGTACTCTGTGAAATTACAGAAAATCGGTACATGGAAAAACAATTTTCTGCAAAAAAACTTTTCTTCTTTTACTTTATAGTAAAATAAATGCAAAATTATATTGTAATCCAGTTATTTCGTTTCATTTAGAATTATTCTTTAAAATTACAGATGGTCTTCGGCTACGATGATTCACAAAACAATTTTGTAAGAATACAGATCTTTTCTTTAAAATATAAGGATTGCTTTATTTCACGAAGCACTCTGTAAAATAACAGAAAATCAGTAGTGTAAGTGTGAGAGGATTAGATTGCCCTCTCTCAATTACCGGGGCGATTACTGTGTGCGCGCCAATTTTTGTTAGTGGTTACCATGGCTGTTTGCGCCTTTTGCGCATGTCGCTATGGTAACCGCGCGTTTATCTCTGCATCTCAAATTTGTTTCTTCTTCTTCTTCTGCCTCCTTCAAATTGGAAGATTCATGCGAACCAGATAACAGTGTTTTATTTGCAGCTACTGTAATGCTTGTTGTGTCTCTTTCTGCAACGGGACCCTGATCTCAACGCATTTTTATATCACCTGTTTAGGTGGTTGCCTTATGAAACGAAGTCTTGGGTTGGCGAGGCGCCGCACACGCCGTGTTTTGATGAGTTAAGTTCCGTCGCAAATGTACCCGATGCAGCACGACGGTGCTGTGTTGGTTTTTCTCGGTTTCCTAGTTTTATTTTAGTTAATTTGTGATTTGTTTATTACTTTAATAAATGCATTTGGCTTTAATTTAAAATTCTATACGGTTGAGTCTATTCCTTTCCACCTTTTCTTCGCGTGTTTGAACCAGGTCTAATTAAGCTGTAAATTGTTAATGTATGTAAGTTGATTAATTATAATGTACACTTGTAAACTGTCACATAATTTTGGTGCCAAAACCCGGGAAGATTAGGCAAAGGAAGACTCATTTAAAATTGTAAATTTGTTATTATAATTCAAAGAAATTGTAGGAAATTATAAGTTGAATCATAATCAACCGAGAAAACCAACACAGCACCCAAGGATGGACTTCATGAGCCCTCCACCTCGACGTGATGCCACACCAGAGGCCATGTCTGCTCATCAGCTGGATAGGAGTGCGATGCCCGTCCTAAGCCCGATACGGCCGGTTATGACGCCATTACAGATGGCCGGACTTGATCCAATGCCGCAAACACTTGTAAATCCTATGCATTGTGTAACTTCATATCAGTTCAAAAATGTCCATATCTACTCTGGTAAAGATAAGCAGGGCCCACGCATTGAGGATTGGGTGAGAGACATGAGACATCTTTTGCAGCTCAAAGGATCGGCGACGCATGAGGTCATGTTCAACGAAATCGTCAGGCATACAAGCGGCAGGGCGAGGGACCTCGTCCTCAACCTGGAGAGAAGAAATGACTCTATCCCCGCGCCAGAGGTAATCTTCAGTGAACTAATAGAGGAATATGGCGAATCTCACCTGACAGTATCCCCCATGGCAGCATTTTACGCCCGGATGCAGCACCCCAACGAGACGCCGAGTGAATATGCGATTGCCCTGGAAGCGCTGCTATGGAGGGCACTCACTGGCGACGATCACACGGACAAAACACAATCAGACAAAACAATCTGCACTCAGTTCATGTGCGGACTGCGGGACCGAGCTGTGAAAGACAGATTAGCCCCGATGCGACCGAGGGACATGCCTTTCAAGGAGCTGAGGCGAGAGCTTCACGTGATCGCTGAGGAGACTCGACAGACGCAAGTGGGACTGTTAAGGCATGACGTCAAACCCGAGTCCAAGGAGGAACCGGACAGAATGCAGGACTTCCTCGAGTCAATGCGATGCCAGCTGGCACAGATACAGCACACCCAGCAGCAACAACTAGAGACCATCCACCGACTAGTCGACGGTCATGGACAACTAGGGAATCGCTTGGGAGCACTGGAGGGATTTGTGACTGGCCCAAGTATACCAGCCCGAGGCAAACAACCAAGTTCGCAGGACGCAAGACGGGAACCGCCAACTTGCTACACGTGTGGTCAGATCGGCCACATTTCGACGAGATGTCCTACGCGCTCCAACTCCTATCATGCGAATGGTTTAAACATGTAAAACCCACGGACGAAGGGCGCTCTGTGGGCGTAATGGAACATATTAGCCCAACTAATGCACACGAATCAACTAAACAAGAAACGGCAAATGAACTAATTGGTCCAATCAATTGCACCGTCATTTCCGTTTGCGGCAGGAATTGTTCGGCACTACTCGACACAGGATCTCAGGTAACAACCATATCATCCTATTTTGTGGAAAATCATCCGATCCTGAGCAAACAGATAATTCAGCCCGCTGATATTACAGTTGAAGGTGCTGGTGGACAGTCGGTGCCATTTCTGGGCACCCTGAACATTGACATTGACATCGACGAGCTAGGAATAACACTCAAATCTGTTCCGGCTTTGGTTGTTCCAAAGAAACACGGCGACGACAAAATGCCATGCCTTCTGGGGACCAATGTTCTTCGCGCATCAAGAGACAAGCTCCATAAGAAACATGGTCGGTGCTTCATGGCGAATTTAAAAGCCACTACACCCTGGTTTCTTGCTTGCCAGACACTCAACGATGACGGGTTGGACTTGGCTGACAAAGATGGTTCATTTGGTGTTCTCCGCTACGTGGGAAGGAAACCTATGTCAATACCGCCAGGACATCAGCAGATGGTGACGGTTCGAGCTCCAAAGATTGTCGGTGAGCGAACTCTTGTTGGACTAGTTGAAGAGTACTCTCCGTACCATTTCATAAACGTCGAAACAAGTCTGTCCATCGTAGAAAAGAGAACAGTCACCATTTCCGTTATCAACCACACGGATGACGCTGTTGTGTTGAGGAAAAATACACCTGTTGCAAAACTTGCAGTCGCCAACCTTGTTGATGGTGTATCATTGGACGAACGATGTGAAACATCTGTCGATCGAGACGCCCCTCCCCAGTGTGATGAAACTGGACCAGTAGCAGGACTTCAGCTGCCGAAAACTGATCTGACCGAAAAGGAAAGGCAAGATTTTCAGAATCTACTGATTGAGAATAAAGACGTCTTCTCCACAGGATCAAAAGACTTTGGTCGAACGGACACAATCACACATGACATACCTCTGGTAGACGAAACACCGTTCCGTTTACCTTACAGACGGATACGTCCAAATGACTACGGGGAAGTGAAGGAGCATATACAGGAGCTGCAGGATGCAGGAGTAATACGCCCAAGTAAGAGTCCGTTTGCATCACCTATAGTCATTGTCCGGAAAAAGGATGGCAAAATTAGGATGTGTGTTGATTACCGCAAACTGAATTCCCGGACGGTGCGTGATGCATATCCCATACCAAGGATCGAGGAATCACTGGATTCACTGGGTAAGGCCAAATACTTCTCCAGTCTAGATCTCATGTCGGGGTACCTTCAAGTGGGAATGGCAGAAGCTGATCAAGCCAAGACAGCTTTCACTACGCCTCTCGGACTCTTCGAATACACCCGCATGCCCTTCGGTCTCATGAATGCGCCCGCGACATTTCAGCGTCTCATGAATACTGTATTTGGTGACCTTAACCTGTCTGAAGTTCTCATCTATCTCGATGATATCATCATCTTCAGTGAGACAATAGACGAGCACATCTCTAGATTACGTCGTGTGTTCGCTCGCCTCCGGGAACATGGCCTCAAGCTCAAACCGAGCAAGTGTCACCTGCTGGTGGAAGAGGTCCTGTACCTAGGACATGTCGTCTCCAAAGATGGTATCAAGACTGATCCAGACAAGATTGAGGCTGTGAAGACATGGCCAGTTCCCAAGACAGGCAAAGAAGTGCGCAGTTTCCTGGGATTCACAGGATACTATCGTCGCTTTATCGAGAAGTATGCTGCTGTAGCAAAACCTCTCTTCGAGCTGATTGGTGGTAAGAGGAGTGCCAAGAAATCACCACCCAAACCCATTGTGTGGACAGACGAATGCCAGAAGGCCTTTGATGTGCTCAAGATGAAACTCACTTCAGCGCCAATCCTAGCATATCCAGACTTCACAAAACCCTTCATCCTTCAAACGGATGCTTCACTCGATGGATGTGGAGCAGTTCTTGTTCAAGAACAGGAAGGCAAGGAGAGGGTAATCGCATTCGCAAGTAGGAGCCTTCAACAGGGTGAGCGGCGCTATCCTGCTCATAAGCTGGAATTCAAGGCACTGCACTGGGCTGCTACTGTGAAATTCCGGGACTATGTTTATGGGCAGCGTGTTATCGCCGTGACAGACAATAACCCACTGACGTATGTTCTGAAGTCTGCCAAGCTCGATTCTCATGGCCAGCGATGGGTCAACGACCTTGCTCAGTGTGACCTAGAGATAGTATATCGCCCTGGGAAAACGAATGACAACGCAGGCGGTCTTTCGAGAATCCAACGTCATGAGGTACAACGCCTACTGGATCAAGCGTCAAGAGAAGGAACCAAGGCAAAGTTGAACACTATCCAGGCCACAGGTGACGATGATGTATCTTCCATGCTGTCTGGAACTGAACTTACAGAAGCTCAAGCTAAGGATGAAGCGATTGTCAGAGTCATCGAGTTGATGGAGAAGGGACACAAACCAACCAGAAGACAAGCTGGAAAAGAGTCCAATATTGTCCGGAAGCTTCTTGGCAGGTGGAATCGTCTCGTCCTCATCGGAAGAGTACTGCACTACCGGCTTGGCAAGAAGGAAGGTAGCGAGACTGTCCCCGTCATCCCGAAATGCTGTAGAAAGAATGTCCTACAAGGTGTACACGACCAGATGGCCCACATGGGATATGAGCGAACTCTGGACCTAGCGCGCAGACGTTGCTACTGGGTGGGAATGGCCTCAGATGTCAAGAGACATCTCCACCAATGCAAGAGATGCACCCTCAGAAAAGTAGCTGAACCTCAAGGCAAGACCAAACTCACCAGCATAAAGACCTCTCGTCCACTAGAGTTAGTGTGCTTGGACTTCCTGAGCCTTGAGACCTCTGGAGGGGGGATCGACAACATATTGGTCATAACAGACCATTTCACGCGTCATGCCCAGGCGTTTCCCACTCGTGACCAGACAGCACTCACTGTGGCAAGGACCCTCTGGAGGAAGTACATCGTGCACTATGGGATTCCAGAGAGGATTCACTCGGACCAAGGGAAGTGCTTTGAGGCGACAGTCATCAAGGAGCTCTGTAGACTTCTTGGGATGGAAAAGTCAAGGACTACGCCCTATCATCCGCAAGGAAATGGCATGACAGAGCGCTTCAACAGCACACTCTTGAACATGCTTGGGACTCTCCAGCCCTCTATGAAGACGAACTGGGTAGAACACGTCGAGACACTCACTCATGCGTACAACTGTACGAAGCATGCATCGACGGGGTTTTCACCGTTCTACCTCATGTTCATGAGAGAACCTCGGATCCCACTCGACGTGACGCTTCACAAGGAGACCGAGGAGGAAGACAGAGAGGAGTATGGAGAATTTGTAACACGACTGCAAAAATCCCTCGAAGAAGCACATTACCAAGCTGAGAAAAATGCACAGGAGGCTCGTGCAAGGCAAAAGGCACACCACGACCAGAGAGCGCGACCAGCAACATTCTCCGCCGGGGATATCGTGCTCGTGTCAAGCAAAGGTCATCGCGGACGCCACAAGATAGCTGACCGATGGGAGGAGACGCCATATGTCATCATCCGGAAGATTGCAGACTCTCCGGTATATGTTGTGAAGGAACAGAGCACAGACAAGAAGCGTACCCTCCACCAGGACATGCTAATTCATTGTACCTTCAACCTCAGTGAGCAAGATGACGATGTCACTGACCACGAGAATGATGTTAATGACCAGGCGAATGAAGGCAATGACGCAGATGACGAAACAAGTTCATCCTCTTCTGACGAAGATAATCGTGCTCCCTCCCAGTCCTCATAATTATGGCCGTTATATCTATAGGTATACATGCGTGGTTTGTTTATTGTCACTATCTTCATCATAATGTTACCTGTATTGCCGGGGACGGCATTTATTTAAGTGATGGTGAGTGTCACAGGACACGTGTATCGTATATTTGTTATACATCTATATACACATTAATATGTTCTATTATTATATTGCCAGGGACGGCAGTTATTGAAGTGATGGTGAGTGTCACAGGACACGTGTATCATATTATGTTTTCATACATATTCAATATACACATTAATATGTTCTATTATTATATTGCCAGGGACGGCAGTTATTGAAGTGATGGTGAGTGTCACAGGACACGTGTATCGTATATTTGTTATACATCTATATACACATTAATATGTTCTATTATTTTTATTGCCAGGGACGGCAATTATTCTGTCGGGAGTGAGTGTCACAGGACAGGTTGATATATGCATAATTTATATTTCTTTGTTTGTAGGTAATATATCATAGCATAATATTGCCGGGGACGGCAATTATTCAGGCAGTGGTGAGTGTGAGAGGATTAGATTGCCCTCTCTCAATTACCGGGGCGATTACTGTGTGCGCGCCAATTTTTGTTAGTGGTTACCATGGCTGTTTGCGCCTTTTGCGCATGTCGCTATGGTAACCGCGCGTTTATCTCTGCATCTCAAATTTGTTTCTTCTTCTTCTTCTGCCTCCTTCAAATTGGAAGATTCATGCGAACCAGATAACAGTGTTTTATTTGCAGCTACTGTAATGCTTGTTGTGTCTCTTTCTGCAACGGGACCCTGATCTCAACGCATTTTTATATCACCTGTTTAGGTGGTTGCCTTATGAAACGAAGTCTTGGGTTGGCGAGGCGCCGCACACGCCGTGTTTTGATGAGTTAAGTTCCGTCGCAAATGTACCCGATGCAGCACGACGGTGCTGTGTTGGTTTTTCTCGGTTTCCTAGTTTTATTTTAGTTAATTTGTGATTTGTTTATTACTTTAATAAATGCATTTGGCTTTAATTTAAAATTCTATACGGTTGAGTCTATTCCTTTCCACCTTTTCTTCGCGTGTTTGAACCAGGTCTAATTAAGCTGTAAATTGTTAATGTATGTAAGTTGATTAATTATAATGTACACTTGTAAACTGTCACATAATCATACAAATTTTCTGTAAAAAACAGTTCTTCTTTTCTTTTTAAGTAAAATAATTGAAAAATTATGTTGAAAAACAGCTATTTCGTTTATTTTAAAATTATTCTTTAAAATTACAGATGGTCTGCGGCAACAATGATTCACAAAACAGTTTTTTAAGAAAACAGATCTTTCTTTTAAAAATGAGGATTACTTTATTTTACGAAGCATTCTGTGAAATTACAGAAAATTGGTACAGATAAGCATAACAAATTTCTGCAAAATGACTTTTCTTCTTTTTATTTAAAGTAAAATAAATGACAGATTCTGTTGAAAAACAGTTATTTCGTTTCCTTTAGAATTATTCTTTAAAATTACAGATGGTCTGCGGCTACGGTGATTCTCAAAAGAATTTTGTAAGAAACAGATCTTTCCTTAAATATGAGGATTATTTTATTTCACGAAGCACTCAGTAAAATTACAGAAAATCAGTCCGTGGGGACTGTAAGCATATCAAGTTCCTCTAAAAAACCTTTCTTCTTTTCTTTTAGAGATCTTTTCTGTTAAATTAAAGGAAATTTCCAGTTACAACAATTTACAGAATGATTCTGTATTTTTTTTCCTGTAAAATCTACTGTTTTTTTTAACAGTGTGTGTTTCTGTGAGTGAGTGAAAAGCCCAACATCCGCGAAATGGATTATGATTTTGAACAGTTCGTTTTAGTTTAAACAATCAGATGATATAACAGTTGTTAAGTTTGTTGTCGGGAAAATCAAGGAATGTTCCCTCTGGATTTAAAATGCTATTTCGTGAAGAAAATAAGTCCCTCGACTATACGTTTCGGGACTTATAATCTTCCCTCAATAGCATTTTAAATCCCTCGGATTGGAACATTCCGTGATATTCCCTCCACCACCCGTTAACAACTGTATAATGATTGAACAATTACTGGGCTAGCTAAAAATTTACGAAAATTACATAAACTAGTTGCAATGCATGGAAGTAAGTAAGAATTAATTTTCAAGGTTGTATAATGTATACTACATGAAATATGAATCATTACAGTGTCATGTGCAGCGATATTTACAAACATCAACATAACTTGAACGACTCATGAGGTATAAGGAAATCTGAATATAATATAATTAGAGAAAGACATAATAATCACAAATGAATAGCATAACGAATTAGCCGTGAATACTAACCAACGACGGTAAGTAATATTGTTGTTGTATATATCGATACATAAAATGAGTAATATCAAAAGTTGATAACATAATATTGAGGCATCGTGTACTGTTTCAATTCGATTTCCTAATGCAAATTTAATATTTTAAGGTAAAATTTCAAATCATTATAATTAATATAACACTTACTAAGCAAGCTAAAGATTTATTTTAAAAAACTACATAAACTAGCAGCAATTCATGGAAGTTAGTACGAATTAATTATCCAAGTTGTATGCTATATGAATCAGAATTAATTACATTCAATGGCTTAACTAACTTTATTCAATTACATGGATTATGGATATAATGACATTACCCGTAAATTAAAACTCGTACACACAAATGCGAATTCAAATGCATTTAAATAAGAGTGTTTTTAAGTTCTGTGAACAACATGAAATTGGAGTGTAAATCGCAATAGCTTATAATTATCAACACTTACTAATTCAAAGTCAAAAGTATTAAATGTATGATTATATATTTATGTATCTCGCTGTAGTAACCAAATACTTATGTTTGTCCAAATCAATTATTCAATACAATTCATAGGGGTGAATGAATGCATTATTACCATCAAAGTATAATTGCCCGTTATGTACTTCATAAAAAACAGTATTATACACAATTGCCTCACACAATGGAAGCATCATAATAATGATCAGAATTATGTGCGTGAACAATTAGAACACAATTATATCAAACCAGTCTATTTTAATTGTACATAACTAACGTGTCTAGTGTATTACATGCATCAATATACATGAGGTATCTATTGGTATTCTTATTCAGGCATCTCACAATGTAAGGAATAGGGCTGGACCTATACGGTACCTTTCTGTCCTACAACCGATATAATATAAATTTGTTTGATTACGTAACTGCCTTCCAGTGTCTGGTCTCTGTTCTGGGAGCCAGTTCCGGAAATCATTGGAATTAAGAAGGGATTTGCCGAACTTCAAGCATGTTTTCTTTCGCCTATCTTCCAAAGTTTCGACTATCGTAAAAAACATCCAAAGCATTATCATATGATCCATAAAGGGGACCCAGGATCAGCCGTATTTTGGCGAAAGGAAGCAAGTTAGGTGTAGTTTACATATAACTTGCTTCTTTTTGTCAAAGAAACTGTCTTAAATCAACAATGAACTAAAAACGAATGGAAAAGGGATGAAGGGCTTAAATGAATTAATCTCCTCCAATATTGTATACTGTTTTCTTTACGATAGAAAAACCAAGATTCCCACACACAAAAAGCAAAATGCATGAATGTTGGGCTTGAACCCTAACGGTGACTGTTTCCTTGCCACAGTATTGGTCAAACTTAACTTTAGTAACCAAAACCTGAATCATTACGGTACAAACTAATAGTTATAACTCCACATGCTCGAAAGGTATGTACAATTACAAACGACGAAGTAAAAAACCTGTTATCATAAAAAAAAAGAGCCGTTACAACTCAAGAGGGCGCTCTCTAAAAACTCATTGGTTTTAGCAATTTTTTCATACAAAATTGTGCATTTGATGTTTTGTTAAAATAATGATTCAATAGAGATATCATCAACAACTATTTAAAAACCTATTTAGATTTGTTTCAAAGTAGTCTATAAGCATTTTTGATATTTTTCTAAACTGTCAAAATGTCCCCCGGCCGGTAGACTTATGAATAAAATATCTTGAAATCAATTTGTTCCACAATGAGAGCATTTGAAAGGGAATGATTCTTATTTTACATGTTTTATTCAAGGAAGTTTCAAATGGAATTAAAACCAACCAATTTAGTGTCAAGGGGCATTTCGGGAAGTACCAATACTCAAGTGTACCTTTAAATCAGGGTCTGTTTTTAGAATATAAAGGGGGTATCCCACTGAGAGGCGAACGTTTGCGAACGTTAGCGAATATAGCGAATTTGGGATTCGCCAACTTTTCCTCTGCCATTAGCGACATTTAGCGACTTTTTTGCGATATTTAGCGACAATTTGCAACATTTTAGCGAATGTTAGCGAAAAGCAGGGTTTGCCTCTGCCAACCTTGATTTTTGCCAACATTTGTCAGAAAAGTTGGCGAATCCAAAATTCGCAAACGTTCGCAAACGTTCGCAAAACATTCGCCGCTCAGTGGGTCGATTGCACTGAGGAACCATATGGTCATGTAATCGCTAGCATTAGCGAATCATTAGCGAACGTTAGCGACACCGTTTAACGACCGTTTGCGAACGTTTGCGACTGTTTGCGAAAAAATAAATTCGCAAAGAACAAAATTTCTTTGCGACAAGAAAAACTGTTTGCAACAATTAAAACCGTTTGCGAATTTTTTTGCGACCGTTTGCAACCGTTAACGAACTTTTTGCAACCTTTAACGAATTCGGGCGAAATCCCAAATTTGCATAATTCGCTAACGTTCGCAAAACGTTCGCCTCTCAGTGGGATACCCCCTTTAAGAAGTTATATAATATGATGACGTCATAATGAAGGTAAATTGAGCATTCCCATTGGTTGATTACCGATGCTTAATCCGGTATAAACAATGGTAAAGTTATAATACATATGTATTATAACTTTTCAGTATGTACAAACTGACCATAGAGAGCCAAACGAGCTAGGCAGGGGATTGCCTTGGAGTGCGTAATGTGCTCTTGTGCGCTTGTTCTTGAATGGGGAAAATGCGCAGAGCGCGCAATTATTTCTAATAAGCGCTGGCACCAGGGGGGTGTCACTCATAGAAGTATGAATAAACAAACCAACCCGTTTATAACTAGAAGGCTCACTTAACGCGCGCAAGTCACGTGTCCCATAGACTTTGTACATGGGCAACATGGCGGAGTGAACCAATTTTTGAAGCTCCCGTAGCCCACTTCTCTACGTCATCGCGTAGTGACCTAGAAATACTGGCCAATCATCATGCTATGCAGTGCGTAGACTATCGCGCCTATTTTCCTGCGCACTGTCCTAGATTTCATCACGCTTATGAGAACAATGGGAGCCATTGTGACGTATGCATATGAACTTGTTTTATTGACCTCGATCCCGTGACGACGCGTTTGAACTACTCTGTGATTGGTTAACTGTAGTTCCCAAGTAGCCCATAATGCAACCAGTTGTGGGCTCTTCCGGTGAGCAAAAATCGCTGCACTCTGGCAGCAGTGACACCCCCCTGGTGTTCTCATAAGCGTGATGAAATCTAGGACAGTGCGCAGGAAAATAGGCGCGATAGTCTACGCACTGCATAGGCATGATGATTGGTCCAGTATTTCTAGGTCACTACGCGATGACGTAGAGAAGTGGGCTACGGGAGCTTCAAAAATCGGTTCACTCCGCCATGTTGCCCATGTACAAAGTCTATGGGACACGTGACTTGCGCGCGTTAAGTGAGCCTTCTAGTTATAAACGGGTTGGTTTGTTTATTCATACTTCTATGGCTGGCACTTAACACAGTACGCAGGGCCGACAATGGCTGGAGAGAACACTCACAATTTGAGCAAGGTCAATTTGGGTTTATCAACATGATAACCATATCAGTTCCTCAAAATAATCATATTATATAACAAATAGTACATGCTTCTTGTCGTTAAATATTCACAATAGACACCTCTACATTTTTAATTTCTCTCGTGCGATTATATTGCACTCGGCCTGCGGCCTCGATGCAATATAATCGCTCTCGAGAAATTAAAAATGTATCGTTGTCTATTCTGGTATATTCAACACCAAACCATGCACTATTTGTATAATAATGTGCATGGCATTTATAATTGTAACACTATAGCGATCCATTGCGTAGGCATTTACCTTTAAGCCCAGCACAAACAAAGCCGACTCGACTCGATCCGACCTAACCCGACATAAATCCACAGTCGATTCGATATATGGTTCGATTCAGTCGCGGCCGATTCGCTTCCGACTGGCAAAATCTGAGTCGTGAGGCAATGCACACAGAGCCGATCTACACTGTTGGTCATAATGTTGGAATATATTTTTTTTTAGATCTAACTATATTCTTTTTCCTGTTTTTTGCGCCGAATGAATCATTTTAGACTAAAAATAATCATTACATTTTGTTTCTAAACTACCAATACATGGTAGCATGAATTTGCATTAATTAATTTATTCTTTTGTTTTGAGCTTTGAAAGGCAGGATCTTTGATGATTGGCCCCTTTCCTTCTCCAAAGCGTATGTCCAACGAGTCATCGTTATGGGTCATTTCTCAAAGTTGGTCGTGATATTTTCAACCAAAATTGGCACAGAGGCTCTCGAGGCCATACCCGGTCCAATGCCATTGGCTACCCGCCGAACGATGCTTGTGCTCCACCAGGAAGGGGTGTCAACAAGCAATGTCCACTATTTCGTTGGACCATCGCATGTTAAGGTCTGTAAAGTCCTCAGATGTTATCGAGAGAAGGGTCAATTAAAGCCAAGATTATCTCTAGGACGTCTACGATTGACCACCAGGATAGATTATCGCAAATTGCTTACACTGTGCCGTAGAAACCGGAAATGCCAAAAAGGAGCCTTCGCCGACTATGAAGAAAACACTATGGAATCAACGCCTTCCGCCAAACTGTACATCGGCAATCCCTCTAACATGGTCACATAGCAAGACAAACTACCAAGTGTCCACCCAATACCATGTAACCGAGATTTACCGGACGTCCCTGGACTAGGGAGCCCAGAAGATTTCCGCCTGGACACTAGAGATATGCCATCTTAATGGGTACGAGCCATAACATCCTTGACCGAACAGATGGAGGACAAATGGTTCGCCGATTACGTGGCGAGAAGTTCCAAGTTGTCTGCATTCACTAAACGACTTGAGTTTGTGACGTCCCAACAGTGGTATGGCTCGTACCCATTAAGATGACATATCTCTAGTGTCCAGGCGGAAATCTTCTGGGCTCCCTAGTCCAGGGACGTCCGGTAAATCTCGGTTACATGGTATTGGGTGAACACTTGGTAGTTTGTCTTGCTATGTGACCATGTTAGAGGGATTGCTGATGTACAGTTTGGCGGAAGGCGTTGATTCCATAGTGTTTTCTTCATAGTCGGCGAAGGCTCCTTTTTGGCATTTCCGGTTTCTACGGCACAGGTTAAGCAATTTGCGATAATCTATCCTGGTGGTCAATCGTAGACGTCCTAGAGATAATCTTGGCTTTAATTGACCCTTCTCTCGATGACATCTGAGGACTTTACAGACCTTAACCTGCGATGGTCCAACGAAATAGTAGACATTGCTTGTTGACACCCCTTCCTGGTGGAGCACAAGCATCGTTCGGCGGGTAGCCAATGACAATGGACCGGGTATGGCCTCGAGAGCCTCTGTGCCAATTTTGGATGAAAATCTCACGGCCAACTTTGAGAAATGACCCATAACGATGACTCGTTGGACATACGCTTTGGAGAAGGAAAGGGGCCAATCATCAACGGTCCTGCCTTTCAAAGCTCAAAACAAAAGAATTCATTAATTAATACAAATTCATGCAACCATGTATTGTACATTGGTAGTTTGGAAACATAATGTAATGATTATATTTAGTCTAAAATGATTCATTAGGCGCAAAAAACAGGAAAAATAATAAAGTTGGATCTAAAAAAAAAATATTCCAACATTATGACCAACAGTGTAAATGAAAACCAGTCGGATCGGCCGAGTCGGTTCTGTCTGCGCCGGGCTTAAGTTATCAGATCCGTGGTTCCGTTTATCGGTGTAACCTTATACAGGTTAAATTTTATATATGCTGAAATAAATATTTTGCTTTGTTTATTCACTAGTCTTAGCGAAATTATGAGTCTACATAAACAAATGTGAAAACTGTCATATGTTGAAGACTAATGGTTTTCTTTCATTCCTTTGAAATTAAGTCATATTATAACAGGTCACCAGCAAAACAATGTCAAGATGATCCAGGACGCAATTTGGCTGATGACAGACTATACTGTGACCGCATTTGGGCCCATTGTCCTGATGTATATAATCAGAATTCAAGGGATAATGAAAATGAATCATTAGAATATCTCCGGGGACATAGTAACGAGACAATAAGTATATGCTGCTGCAAAGTGTTACCGGTAGTCTTTGTCTTTTTAGGCCAGGCACAAGTTGAGCCACAGATGAGAATTCGGGCCAATTACTTTATTGATATACACACAACTAAATATATTATAGTTATTATTACACACACACACATTATCTTCACAGTCTAACAAGAAAATCAATCTAAAATATAATATACAATGTATTACATAACGTATATAGAAAAGGGTTAAACAAACACAAAACAAATACAGGATCATGAAATACCAAGCTTAAAAAGTAGTTGAAATACATATATTCAAATTAAACATACAAATAAAGAGAATCGTATTTGTTGTTGTTTTCTTTTCCGGTTCTCTAGTACTGGTATTTCTTAGAAGTCATTTATTTCCATTATATTTGGCACAGATGCCGGAGCCAACAGGAGTAAAGCTAGGAGAATTGCAGGACAGCAAAGGGGGCAGCAAGTGGAAACTGAAAGCCGGTGTGGCGCTCCCCACTGCTGATTCCATGAGTTGCATGGCTGCCACACCGGACGGTATGATGGCTGTAGGATGTTGGAACGGAGGGTGTGGTATCGAGATATACTCTGCTGACGGGCAGCTGCAGCAGAGAGTGCTCAAGGGGGTAAAAGTCCGCGGGATAGCATTCCTGTCTGATGGTCGGTGTGCTGTACGCGACACGGGTAATACTAACGAGACGATAATCAGTGTATCTCTGTACACACTTAAGAGAGAGAAGGTTGATGCGAGGTTTGACACTCTGAGTTGGGATGAAGGTGGGTTATTTGGTGATCTCACTGTAGACAGCGATGATCACATCTATGTAAGTTACAGGAAACCCAAGAAGATCCAGGTATTCACTCCAGCAGGGGGGAGGCCGGTCAGGGAGATATCATGTGATGAGTATAAACCATCGCAGATATTTGCGATGGAAACGAGTAAGATGATGGTAAAAACTCACAAGAATGCTTCACGTACGATGGATCCATCAGGAGATCACTTAATCGAATACAAAAGTATCATAGGGAAATCTGCAGGTTCGTATGTCTTCCCTGCAGTACGCAAGGATGATACGATCCTCATTGCCACCGTGAACAAGGAGAAAAACAGAGTCACCATCGAGCAGTACTCGAGCGAGCTGCAACACGTGGAGACTCTCATCACTGATCAAGTGATACAGAAAACAGAGAGGGATTATTGGGCTTACCTTCAACAGTTCACATCTGGAGAGATAGCATTCTGTACCGCTGACGCGCTTTACATCTTCTCTAAATCAGTTACACCCTTGTAAGAATGTCTTATTCCACAGCTATATGAACACCTCTTATGGGGAATTAAAGTTACGTTAACATGTCATGTATATGCACATCACGAAGTTAAAACGTGTATCTAATGTAAAAGCCTGTAACGTCAAGATTGTGTAGACACTCAACACAATGTCACTGACATGTCCAGACAGGCTTTCGTTTGCTTGTTTCTGCCACGGAATTATAGAAATTCGGCGATCATTATAATTCTGTAGTTTTCTGCATAATTGTTTATATCGATGGATCTCTGCAAACTTCAACAGACTCTCCCGGATTCAACAGTAATGGGGTACTTCCATTTTTTGCCCAATGACTCTCTGAGAGTATAGGAATGTGTACATATTAAATCACACCATTGTCAAAGATATCGGCTCATTATTGTGATCTATGAAATATACCAATCAGATGATGTTTTTCAAAGAATGTCAATGAATGAAATACATGTATACAACATTTCCAGATAATTGTCGACCATACTTGACCGCGTTTATGTGTGTCACGCTTTTCATATAAAATGGTACATGTATACGTTGATATTGTTTGGTTTTACTGGTGTTTGTATTATTTTATATCTAGTGGTTGCATTGCAATTCAGTGATTATAATGATAGGTAACGAAGGTTCATTTGATACCACAATGCAGATGTATACAGATATGCAATAGAGTACCGAAGTGTGACGTCAGAGCTATTAATTGCCATGGGTGATGGTTCTAAACAATGTCAGGCAAGTAATGAATTGGTGATCTAGCGGTTGCTAAGAAGGCAATCGTCCGGCTCCGACCCACTACTAAATGCCAGTATGAAAGGAAAAGTTGTTTAGAACCATTACTATGCCATAGCAATAGCATGTGACGTCACTACTTCGGTACTCTATGTAAACACTGTCTAAACTTGTCAAATATGCATCGAACAAACTTCAATGTCAAGAACTATTGTAAACGAAGTACATTATTTCCATACGATGCTGAAAGAAATAAATACACATTGTACACGGCGTACACCACCTGACAATGCGTTTACATGTATTATGTTAGTTTTATAAAATGGGTAGAAGAATCCCTGCATTCTGATTGGTCAATAAGCGTGTACATTTTTTTTACTGATGCATGGCTCACTAAGTTTGATTTTCACAGTTTTTTGCGCTCATTTTATAAAACAAATGCTGCACAGGCATATTTCGTGGATCAAAAATACAAAATAAATTCTATCATTTAAAAATATATATATATTTAAAAATTGATATAAAAAAATTTATATCATTTGTAAAAAATCAATAAATTTTTTTAAATGTGAAAATCACATTTTTCATGCGTCGGTAAATTTAGCCATGCGTCGGTAAATTTACAGGCATGCGTCGGTAAATTTAGCCATTAGGTCTGGGAAAAAGTTCGATTTTCACATTTTTTTTGCGCCAATTTTATTAAACAAATGCTGCACAGGCATATTTCGTGGATCGGTAAGAATTGGATGCACTCTTTTAACTATGGAATGGTCTAAAACCATTCCAAAGTTAAACTCGTGCATCCAATTCTTACCGATCCACTCATGCCTGTGCATCATTTGTATAATAATCCTAAAATTATGAAGCGCTTTTGAATGTTGTTGGATAATAATTATGACGTCGATTATGTCGTTTCATGAGGCATGCAGTAGTACATTTGGTGATTATCCTAGAATTTATTGCACTTTTGGGTGATGTTGGATAATTATAATTATATGTAGTTTTATGATGCATACACAGTATGACAGTGACTGTCACTTTGCTTAGAGACTAGAATATATTGCGCTTTTGGTTGATGTTGGCTAATTATATAGTTTCATGCTGCATAACAGTATGCAAGTGACTGTCACTTTGCTTATATAGAGACTAGAATATATTGCGCTTTTGGTTTTCTTATTGCGTAGTTTGTTGTCGTTATTCTTAACGTTGATTGACGTGTATAATATACTGTTATTTTTTTGTGTGAGGAAGAGAACAAATATTAAGTGTACTATATATTTTAAAAAGCACATGATTTTGAAAAACAAAATACTCTTTGTTCTATCAAAATCAAATAAAAATAGCTGAAATATCCATAAATATATTCGATTGGAATAAATACTGACCCCACCACATTCATGCAATAATTTGAGAAAACATTTATTGAGCCTAAACATGTTTGTAAATATAACAAAGTGCATGCTTTTGAATTGATTATGATAATCTCTTTTTTAAATCATTTTAATAATGATGCGGATTTCATTCGCAATTTGTAATAAAGCTGTTTGAAGGGCGCCATCTTGCATTGGTAGCTGTTATGGCTTAAACTTAGCCGCTAATGTTTGTTTTGTTTTTTTTACTATTAAACTGTTAAAGCATAGTTGAATTATATATTTTTTTGATTTTTAAGTGATAACTCCCGAGTTTTAGTAACTTATATTCAGTTGACCCAAACTATACTAACACAACGGATCGTCATGCCATAAGTTGTAATGTTTCCCTTTCGCGGTGGTATATGAACTATTCATGTTTTATTGCGTCCAGTACTAATCTGAAATGACACGTAGGCCTATGCAGTCGACCGTCTACATACATGTAATACATTGATGTCATGACGTGATCCAGTGAAACTCGTTATGATTCGAAATTTGAAGAAAAATGGAATTCAATTTCAGTAATCAATATATAAATGTAGTCGCGCTTGTATATAGCCTACCGTATATTCTTATATGTAAATGTAAGTGTAAATTTTACAAGGAAGAATTAATCACGAGGGGTATTAGTGTTTAATTATCATGTAGATCAATGTTTGTGTTATATTTGAATTTCTTCATACTGAGATAAGAATTACATGTATAAACAAATTATACATATTTTGTGGTTAAATGTTTCTGGTAGTTTGAAGGTCCAATACGTAATCAAACGAATCAGAGCCGTAAATAGACATCTATATAGTAATCACCGATACCGATATTATTGTCATGTATGTTTCAATAACTGAATCATTCAGCGTAATTGTATAATTTTCTGAATGATTAACGAATTGTACGCAAAAGGCCTATATAAATAAATATTTTTAAATGTATATGTTTTGTAAATTGTATTCACTTTTAGGCCCGATTTAGGTGGCATGCGTGATGCGTATCAGAAAGGGTTTGTGTGGAACGTTTGTATGTAAGAATGTATTCATAAATTATGCTTAGTTGTTTAGTGGATGAACATGCTCTTGGGTGTGCGTGTGCGCGTGCGTGTGTGTGTGTGTGTGTGCGTGTGTGCGTGTGTGTGTGTGTGTGTGTGTGTGTGTGTGCGTGTGTGCGTGTGTGCGTGTGTGCGTGTGTGCGTGTGTGTGTGTGTGTGTGTGTGTGTGTGTGTGTGTGTGTGTGTGTGTGTGTGTGTGTGAGTGCGTGTGCATATGCGTGGGTACGTATGTGTGCGCGTGTGTTCGCTTGTGTATGTGTGTATGTGTGTGTGTATGTGTGATGTATATGTATGTGTGTATGTAGCCATGTGTGTTTTGCGTGTGTATATGGGTGCGTGCGTACGTGTGCGTGTATGTGTGTATGTATGTATGTATGTATGTGTGATGTATATGTATGGGTGTATGTAGCCATGGGTGTATGAGTGGGTGTATGTGTGTGTGTGTGTGCGTGTGTGTGTGGGTATGTGTATGTATGTGGGTGAATGGATGTTGCGTGATTGTACTTTCCTGCTTTGTGAAAAACGTATTATGTTTTCTTCAAGTACGTGGCTGCTCAAGGAAGTTCACTCTGAAGAGAAACTTGAGCGACGGTTTGTTCCTCATAAGTTGTTCTGAGTGTTTCGTTTGGTTAAATCTCATGTGAGGGTACTTTTAAAGGTAAAAAGAGTTCAGGTCGAGCTTTGCAAAGTTTTAAAAAGGTGCTTTTTCTAAATACTGTTGAAGTATTAGCATAGTATTAGTCCATGATTCAACCCAAATATTTATCATAATTGAAAATAAAAGCCAAAATCTTATTCCACTGTACCTCATGGAATTTATCTCATGGGATATCATGAGCAGGACCGACTTTCAAATTGTATGCCATGACTTGGAGGGGAATCATTCTTATTTAGAAGTCCTTACTAAATGTACTTTAATTCTCATGGAATCAAAATCAATTAAAACACTCGCCACATTTTGTTCAAACATATCATATAGGAGGTTTCAGGTCCGAATCCCGCGGAAACCCTCCATTCTTAGTTCAATTTCAATTTTCATTGTACATTTCTGAAAGCCACACCACTTCGGTGATCCCTCGCACATATCCCCTAAAATGTATTTCTCATATTTCGGGCTTGTGTCGGGTTTATAACAGCTTCTGACCATCACGAACATTGAAAGGGGTTTAAGGAACGAAAACCAGGACAAGGGCCTTTTCTACTTCAGTTGCTAGAGCACCGGTCTAGCAATCCGGAGGTCTCGGGTTCTTTAATCCCGGGGAAACCCTATTTTCTTTGTGCCTTTTAAAATTGATATTTCAAGACAATTTCAGATAGAACAAACACGCACATATTCCTTAAACCGGACCTAAATAACGTGAGCGCGATTCGTCCCCTTTATATACCCGCATCTTTCACAATATCATTGTAACAAAATCATTGTAACAAAATAGTAAATAATAATACAAAATTACATTTATATAGCGCTTAATACAGTGTTTCTAATAAGCGCATTATTATTATCCTTGGTCATCAGGTACAGGTCAAACCCTAACAATTATCTTGCGCACCATTTCAACTCCCTGGGGAGCATACTAGCCCAACTGCCTAGCGGGCGCTGAAGGCTAATTAACACCCGACCAAGTACCCATTTATACTCCTTGGAAGAGAGCAGCAATGTGGATTAAATGGATAGTTGAGTTCTAGTAAAGATAGTACAGTTTGGGTTTAGCTGAATTTTAGTAACCAAAACCTGCGCCATTACATTACAAACTAATAGTTATGACTCAACCATGCTCGAAAGGAATAAAACATTCCAAATGACTAAGTAAAGAGCCTGTTATCATTCAAAAAGAGTCATTAAAACTCAAGAGGGCGCTTTCTTAACAATCATCGGTTTCAACCATTTTGAATCAAATATTGTGCATGTGACATTTTGTTGAAATAGTGATTAGCTAGAGAGATAATCAACAACTACTGTATTTAAAAACCTCTTTTGTAAATTTGTGAAAAGATTGGAGGAAGCATTTTTTATTTTTTTTTAACGGCTGGTTCAAAATTATCGAATAATAATTGTGGGGCCCTACAATTATTACAAATGGTTATGTTTATGGATATTTCAGCCATTTCTGAACCGATTTTGATCAAATAAAGTTTATTCTGCCATTAAAATTGTATGCTCTTTCGATTTTGACACTAACAATAGCAGACATAATGATCATGATGAAATACAGGTGATGTCTTTATTTGTCAAGATGATGAATTCCTAGTTCAAGTATCTTATTTGTGCGCATGCGCCGTATGTATCACATAGTTCATTCCTTGATATTGATCAGTGATATTGTTTTGCAGGAGAACTCGATAGAGTTGCTGGTCAATAAAGTTGTGCGCGAGCGTTGTATACGCCCCGTATTTGGTCATGTGATTATGGAAGGTTAGTAACGCCCCCGCCCCGCATCTAGTAATAGCGTCTTTTCGCTCGGCGACGGGACTATGGCTACAACGCTAATCTTAGCGGGGGGTCGCACTCAGAGCGAAAATTTCTCCGTAGCGGCCAAACCTAGGACGGTAGTTCGCCGAATTAACGTCGGGCGTAGAGCCGCTACGCGGGTACGTGATCAGCCAATCAGAGCGCTTGGACGGCGAGGCTCGCTGCCTCACGTGTTTCATGCACTGATTCGTACACACGCGCTGCATGCACAGTACAGTATGTTGTGATTTATACTGCCTATACCGTATGCTTATAGTACAACATGCAAGATAAATGGAACGAGTGAAACTCCCGCGTATTCAGAATTGCGAAACTGCAAATAGATCGCGACGGTAGCCAGAGTACGGGGACGATCAAAGCTAATTTAAATCCCCCGTAGCCGCACTCCCGTCGCAGAGCGAAAAGACGCTATTGCATACCCACCTGGAAGTAAATTTGTGGGCATGCGCCATAAGTTAAATTTGTAAAAAAAACACACCAGAAAATCGACATTGAAGGTGCTGTACAGTAAAGATGTGCGCATGCGCTGTAAACACTTGGTATAGGGTAATATAGGGTATAGGGTCAGAAACGCCCCTGGCCCCGCCTCCTCGATCATAGCATATCCAACTGGAAGTATAATAAAGCGCGGTGACGGAGAGGTTGCATCAGATCTGTTAAAGCCTTGGGGAAGTCAGCACCTGCTCCGAAACCTGAGAAAAAAACATCTAGCTCCGAGCCTCCGAGATCAAACCCTCTGCAGAAAATCCGATCTAGACCGACCTCATTTTCCTGCAAACCGATAAGGTATGTCTAGAAATTAAGGGTTGGTAGAACATGGATTTTTTTTTGTACCTCGATGGATAATCATGGTTAGAATAACAATAGTATATCTTTACTGATATTATTTATTTTGTAATTTTGTCATCATTATTTTGTTAGAGAGAAAGGAGCGTTCACGTGTACATAAACCGAACACAAAATAACTTCATCCCTAAGCAATTGCCCATAATTTCATAACCGATTATTGTTTCAAGATGTCATCTTACCACAATATTGGCACAGTTGTTGTGTTTGATATGTGCGAAAATCAGAGATATTCATTATTTTATGGCTGAATGAGCACAGATTAAAGACAAAATGGCCCAATTCAAAAGTCACAAGGTATTGCGCGTGCCTGTACATTGTTGTGAATCCGCACATGTGGCGGATTGCATTGATCATGGTTTATGAAACAATGCTGTTTGATATTCCATTCATTTTGATTTTTTTATGGCACATGTGGTAAAATGCATTAATTGCTATTGTAAAACAGTGCATTTTTTAATTTTCCAACTCTCAATAATTTGTAATGATGATAATACTTTTGCGAATTTTGAAATATGACTATTTTTCTGTAATGTGTGCTCACTCAACCATGGATTAATGGTTATCTCTTATGTTTACACATTGTTTTCCTAACTACCATATGGATACATTGGCAAGACGAAATCTTGAAACGATTCTTGGTTATGAAATTATGGGCAATTGCTTAGGGGTGAAGTTACTTTTTGTGTTCGGTTTAGATAAATCAAAAATAACTTGGCGTAACCAGTAACGGTTGGTTTTGTATACCATCATTCAAATTGGGATGACTGATATGGACATAAATGTTAACATTTTACGGTATTTCATGAAAGGCGATTTGGTATCAAAGCTTTCCTCCATAATTAGAAAATACCTGTGATGTTCCCTATACAGGTGTGCCCCCGAAAAATGGAACGGGATGGCCCGTAACCAGGATCTTTCATGGGGAGGTGCGTAATTTACAAAAACGGGACCGAGACCACTTGCCAACAAAATTCGAGGCCGAGGCCACAGGCTGAGCCGTGTAAGCCGTTTTTTTTTGGGGGGGGGGGGGGGGGGGGGGGGGAGTGCGTACGCACCCAACTCTGGTTACGGGCCTGCCATAAAGAAAAAATAATACCAAGAACAAATATGTTGGTCGACTAATTTGTGTTCTTATAAGGTATCTTTATAATGACACCATATCAGGTTCCAAATTTGTTCAATCTTTGCAAAGTCCGTGCCTGAAAAATCGCCCTTCATGCCCGTCATAGAATCAAGCAGTGATCAATACGTACATGCACCTTTGTTAATATGCATGTGTTATATTTGAAAGCGCATGTACTTTTAAAATTAAAACAAACTTATTTGATTAAAATCGAATCAGAAAGAGCTGAAATATCAATAAATATATACCCAATTGGAATAAAATAATGTGGGACCCACATTTATTCTCAAATCTAGGAAAAAATTCACATAATGTCTACACTTTTTTTCAAAAATATACCAAAGCGGTTTTTAAATACATGTAATTGTAAATAATCTTTCTATTGAATCATTATTTTAACAAATCATCACATTCCAAATTTTGTATCAAAATAATGGTTGAAAATAATATGTTTTTAAAAAGTACCCTCTTGTGTTTTAACGGCTGTGTTTTGATTGATAACTGCATTTTTATTTGGCAGTTTGTAAGTTTTTCTACATTTCATGCATGGTGGAAACATAACTAATTTTTTTTTAATAACTAATAGTTTGTAACGATATGGTGCCTGTTTTGGTTACTAACATTCAGTTTGACCAAAACTGTACTATCCCTTGAAAGTCACGTCTGTCTTGCTTGATATAGTTTGCATCTCATAGCGTCAAATTGTTCTCCGCCGCTACCGTATTTTACAGAACCTACGATCGTCACGGCAACATGGGTATTGGACTGAAAAGCCTCATTTTGTTGAGCCTTGTAACCGGGCTAGTCGTCCAGGGCCATGGTTGCACTGGATGTTGCGCTGGATCGAGTTGCCCGCCTTTCTGGACGCACTACCAAGGCAATTGCTACCGCAGTTTCGGCAGTCGCGTCCCCTGGACCGAGGCCAGTCGTGACTGTCGGCGGCAGGGAAGCGAGCTCGCGTCCGTGCACAGCGCTGGGGAGAACGCCTTCATCTATGAGCTGTGGCGAAGTGGGACCGACATTTCATGCGAGTACACAATACGGGTAGGTTTCCCTATGATAATATTGTTTTTTATCTATAATATGTGTAATGGGTTTTAATTTGTAACCCCCCCCCCCCCCCCCCCCCTCCCCGTTTAAAAAAAGATGTCCTAATCATTTTGAAACGTTCACCCCAGGCCTTCCATACTGGCTCAAGTAAGGGGCCTTGCAATTCCAAACATCCAAATAAGATTTTGATAGAGCTCACCCCACCCACCCACCCACCCCCCTATCCAAAACATTTTTTTTGGAAATCCATCTCCGACATGGACAGAAAACTCAACTCATATATTAATGACTTTTTGAAAGTCATTATATGATTTGAGACGAGTAAAGTGCATTCTTTTACACTACATCTTTATTTTGGGTGGGGTTTTACATTTGTTAAATTTTATTTTTTTTAATCAAAAATGGCCCTGGACCCACTCACCCACTTTCAAATCTTATTTTGGATGGTTGGAATTTGTTTGTTGAACTTTGCAAGGACCCTAAGAATGGGAATTATGTATTTTTCTGGCCTTGGCTCGGCCTGGGATTACCGTGAGCCAGGTCGGGAGATGGTTTACGCAGCGCGCAGATGCTAGGCCAGTGGCATTTGGCAAGCCATGCACCTTTAAAACGCTGTGTAAAAATGGTTGTTGAATATTTTCATACAACTTTAGGTGTAGCGTGATAAGTTGTACAACGAAAGGTTGTGTTAAGCAGCCATTGTTCAAGCGCTGTGGAAACGTGTTAAATCACGTGATAGTTTCGACCGCAAAATCACCGCGTCAAAACCTCTTTTGTCCCTCCGCAAACCAAGCGAACCGAGATAGCGCAGTCTGTATTGAGTGAGACTTATAACCCAAAGACCCCCGGTTCGAATCCTACCCTTGCCGCTTGTACATCTTGTTTTGTATTTGCTATTTCAACAACGAGATTGTTGAAATTTATTCTTAGCAACAGTTGTAGAACAAATTAAAACAAAAGTTGTGTAAACTTTAAACAACTGGGGTTGTTGAAAGTTTTGCGTTCGAAATAAAAATCTAAAATTTTGTGAAAGTTTAGTGCTCGAAATAATTCACGCATGTCGATTGTTGGTATCGAGAATTAGATTTGTAATATCACATATTAAATTATTGATATCAAGAAATGCTTTCAACAGTTGGATGGTTCATATGTTAAAGAGCGGTTGTTGAAAAATTAACACAGTTCAATTCCTGATTTTTACAAATTAAATTCTTGATATTTACGAATTCAATTGTTGATATCAAGAAATCATTTCTTGATATCAATAATTTAATATGTGATATGACAAATCTAATTCTCGATACCAAAAATCGATTGCGTAAATTATTTCGAGCACCTAACTTTCACAAATTTTTAATTTTTTTTTTTATTTCGAACGCAAAACTTTCGCGAGAAGTCATTTTGATATCGAGCGAAAAAGGTTTGCAAAATTTCGCGATTGATTTCAAGGGCAAAAGTATCGCAAAAATTCCTTCTGATTTCGAGCGCAAATGTTTCGTAATATGTTTACAGTTTTCGTGCCACTTATGGGACGGCACAGCAACATTTTCAAAATTTTCTGTAACGGCATGGCTATTGTTATCAGCTCTGCCTTCCCGTAAAGCCCGGCGCAGACAGAGCCGACTCGACCCGATCCGACTGGTTTTTAGCCCGATTAACTCAGTATGCGCTGCCTTACGCCGATTCAACACGTTGGTTCGGCTCCGACTTAAAGAAACTGACTCTAGCCTGAGTGAAAACCAGTCGGATCGGGTCGAGTCGGCTTTGTCCGCGCCGGGCTTAAGTGGCACGGAAACACAGTTCTGCCAAGTATTGCCACGTACGGAATAGCCACGACATTGCCACCAAAATAGGCCCGTTTCATTTAATTCCATAAACATAAAATTGGTCGCGTGGATTGTGAAACATAATAGCCGCATAGAATTGCGGGTTTTAATGCGAGCCTAGCAAGAGAGAAATTGAATGTTCTAAATATCGACTAGAGTGTCACGAATAGGAAAATTGCCCGGGAAACCCTGTATTCAATATTGCTGTTGAACTCATTGGTTATTGAAAATGGGTTTATCTCTGTATTTCCTTTCTATACGTCAATAGGGCTGCTGGATCGGTCTGAGTGACGTCACGACTGAAGGTCAATTCATCTACACCGACGGTTCCGATGTCGACTTCACTAATTGGCTGCCTGGAGAACCCAACGATAACGGTGGCAACGAGGACTGTGGCCATATCAGATACCAGAACCCTAGCTCCGACACCGTTCAGGGGTGGAACGATTGGATCTGCAATGCCAACACACTTCTTCCATACGTCTGTAAGATGGACGCGGAGTGATAAGCTGCGTTCACGTCATTGGAGCGAATTGTTCGCGGCGAGTCCAGAATACAATGTCCGCTGTTTTAGTATAGCACATCATTGATCCTCCCAATCTTGTTTGATTTCTGAGTACCTGTAGTTGTCTGTTCACTATGTTTCATGCATCTATTGATTTAAGTGATCCATTAGCTTTATAAGATTATTCCCAAAGTGATATTTGGAGCAATATCGCTGTAAGATTCTTCTGAAATCTTTCAAGGAAAAAAGAACACCGTTTACCTAGAGAAAAGGTGCAAAGTATGTAATATCCGGTTTTAGCACCTATTGCCCATAGTAAGAGTGGTCAAGTGTGACATCATCACCTATTTTTATAATTTCAAAATTTGAACTTCATTTCCCGAAAGAGCATCGAAAATAATGTCCAATTATTGAAAATCAATCGAATGTTATGTTACGTATTGGCTGAGATATGCCCATCCGAATTAATTTATTTTAATAGGAAATCACTGTTATTTTGCTCTGGACCTCTGGTTCATATCGTTCCGAACCAGAGCAAAATATCAGTGATTTCCTATTGAAATCTATTTATCCGGATGGTCATATCCCAAACAATATGTCACATATTCGATTAATTTTCATCCTTTGTGCATTATTTGTTATGCTTTTTTGGAAAATGAAGTTCAAATTGAGAAATTGTAGCAATAGATTTGTATATGATGTCACATCTTCAGTAGGCCTACTCTATTGATTTTGACTACAATCGAAAAGCGTTCAAGAGAGACCTTTGAAAAATCAAACTATTTTAATTCTACTGTACCACAAGGTAACCCATAATGTACAAGATAAACCTGGAAGCTCCAGGTGATTTTGGTTGAATTTAAGCTAAATTTATCATGTTCGTTTTTGTATCCTTTCGTATAAGATCATGTGCGAGTTCAAGAATTTCTTCTTAAGGTTTTGATATTTCGTGATAGCACATAACGCCACTAGAACCAATATTTTGATTTTTGAATAGTTAAATTAGTTTTAAAGTCCAAATGTGTTAGATCTCGAAATAATGTAATTGGCTTTCAAAGCGTAGATTATTAAAGGTGCACCTGTAAAGTGCCAGATATTGCCCAAAATTACATTTGAGACTTCAATCCTATACCGAAATCATTGTAAGATATGTCCGAATGATGTGTGAACGTTTCATTGAAAAAGAACACTGCTTTCCTGGTTAAAATATCGAAAATTTGCGTCAGCTTTTACAACGAATTACTGTATAACGTGCATGAGGTTCATGACCGTTTATTAACGCTCTTGAGCTGAATGATTATCAATGATAGATATCGTCATACTAAAGGGGCATTTAAAAAAATCTAACCCTTTTTTTATTCTTCTCTTACCATAAGCCAAACAACACGGTAGAAGAGAAATATGGATGCTCAGTAATTTTCGTGGAGTTAGACACTTTACTGGTTTCACTTTAATCCTATGAGTGGTATGGTCTGCTCAAAATTCTTATTAGAGACACATCAAGATTTAAAGTGATCCATTAACTTTATATTTCCCCAAAAGTAATGTTTGAGACTTCAATCG
>JBAMJV010000194.1:47500-120260 GCA_037951105.1 Echinarachnius parma
ACATTTTGGGGAATAATATTTTTAAAATGCCAAATCCAGTAATCTTGTTTAGTGAAACAGTTATGTAGGCTATAAAGCAATCAAGTCGTTTAATTTGGCCTACGCTCAGTTCTTTTTAACGGAGTTATTTACGCATTTCTGAATTTGCCCTTTTTACATGCACGATATCGCGTCGATATTGGGCATGAAAAAGGACAAAATGCGTATTGCCCTTTTACGCGCATTGATAATGCACAGGCAATGCGCGCAACTTGGCGCAATAATGGGCAGCTAAAAGGGCAAATCCCTTTTTGTCCTTCGTATTGCCCATATGATATATATTTTTGATTTTCTCAAAAAGTTGGGCACATATGGGAATTCTAAACATATCATCGGATAGGTTTTAAAGAACTCTATCTGAAAATCAAATAAAAACAAAATCGATATTCGACGATAATATCGGCCATTTTGCCCTTTTTATTGCCCAGCGACGATATATAAACCTATACATACTTTGCCCTAAGCCTATACCTATCACTCCTAGCCATCGGTTCTTGTTCACGTTTAGCTTATAAGCAGGTTACAACACGATGTATGTTTTTTAGTGGTTAGTAATTAAACACAGACGTTAAAACAGTATCGCCTTAATTCATTTCCACCCAAAATGGTTCACAATAGTCCACTGATAATTAATTTTCACTAAATTAAATTACAAATGCATTCTGATAATTATTTCACAAAATAACGAGATTATGAACAGATTAAATGTTCGTTTTGCAAAAGCACAAACTAGCACATGAAAATTCATGAAGTGTTACAAATTACTGCAAATCGTGCGGTTTCATTTGTATTCAATGTCAACAACAAAAGAATACGCTGTTTTGACCTGGAGTTATACTATTCAATTGATATAAATGCGATTCAATACGTATACTAATCGTACACAAATCAGCTGTTGCTGTGTCGGAAAAACCTGAAAAGCTTTTCAAATTGCCATGAGCAACCATTGATGATAGGCTACGCATAAACTGGTCTTTAGATCATCGAATTAATGATGTCGCATTATTTTATTATTACTCGGGTTATACTGTATACTCTGCATCATTGTCAAGTCTGCACCTTCCGATTAAAGGGATAGTTGAGTTTTGGTAGAGAGGGCGCTAGACTACTTTTTTTTTTGTGAGGTAATGACAAACTGAGTGTAAAATTTGAAAGAGCATAATATTTAAATAATAAAATCATCTTTGTTTGATCAAAATCGGTTCAGAGACGGCTGAAATATCCATAAATATAACAATTTGTAATAAACCTGGGGCCCCAGGTTTATTAGAGAATTTTGAACCAGCCGTTAAAAATTCAAAAAAAATGCTTCCTCTTTTCAAAAAGTTACAAAATAGGTATTTAAATAGTTATTTAAATAGTTGTTGGTTATTTCTCTATCTAATCACTATTTCAAAAAGCATCACATGCACAATATTTTATTAAAAATGGTTGAAACCGATGAGTGTTTAGAGAGCGCCCTCTTACGTTTTAACGGCTCTTTTTGAATGATAACATGATCTTTACTACGTCATTTGTAATTTTGTGTTCCTTTCTAGTTATAACTATTAGTTTGTAATGTAATGATGCAGGTTTTGGTTACTAAAATTTAGTTTCACCAAAACTGTACTCTCCTTACCAGAACTCAACTATCCCTTTAATGTTTTTCTTTGTGTGAATAGCGTGCGATATCTTTGCAAAACAAATTACCAATCAGAGGGGCTGTAACGAAACTATTTTTAAATTATAAATATTCTCATAATACTTTATTTCCTTCATGCATAATAAACTATCATTTTACAAAAGAATCATAGAGTATAGTGATGGATATTAAACATTTTGCATTAAAACACTAAATGCATATTTTGTCTCTCTGTGAGTTAATTGTTTCTCTCGGACGTTGTAATTGGCTGACTGCCTTGCCGTGGCCGTAGTTGTCATTTATTTTCAGACCAATTTCAATAATTTCAAGTTAATATAAAAAGACAGTTGACACATGTTCAATATAAAACCATAAACTTATACACTCATTATGGTGCACAATACTTTTGATGTTGGCATAGAGTTTATCAATGGTATATATCTCAGAAAACCACGTGTGCAGTAGGACCGTTGTATAGGAACAAGACGAAGAATATATATGGGTCTTTGTACTTTAGCAAAAAATCACCTAAATAGGTGCACAAAATGGTGTAATGTTACTCCTTTACCAAGTCTGCACCTTTCGCCGTTACTTTGCACCGTGTTTGATTCTCGCTTGGTAGCTTATCAAGTAAATGACCAATCAAAGGGGCTGTAGTCAGGCGCGCCGAAGCAGTTTTGGATTGGGGGGGGGCAAAGACCTAAGGGGGCTCACGATTTTGTGTGTGTAGGGGCTCATGCCCAACCACACTCACAGGGTTGACAACTTTGAGCCTGTGATGAGAGCACCGTGAGAGTGAGACATTGCGAGGGAGCGAAGCGACCAAGCCCAAGGGAGCGTAGCGACTGAGCGGGGGGAGGGTGTGGGAGGGGGGTGTCCCCCCTCCCACGGTAGGGAGCTTTTGCATTTTTGGACTTGAAATTGTGCAATTTGGTGCATACCTAAATAGGATCTGGGAAAGCGTGTTATGATTTAATCGACCAGAAATTTTGTTTTTACGAAGAAAACAAATAATTGACACACTAATAAATATGCACCCCAACACACACACAATTATTGTATTTAGTGTCATACACAGTTCCAACATAAACCGTATGCCACATTATGTATGATCCAACAACATAGCCTACAGCCAAGAATGAGTCCCGAGGGCTGGGGCAGAGCCAGAGTTGGAGGGTTTGGGAGGGGGTATCCCCCTCCCACGGGGAAGATTTTGCATATACTTAAAATGGTGCAATTTGGTGTACGTCATGCCATACCTGTGAAGGAAATTTAGAATCAGAGTTAACATGTCATGATTCGAAAAAAAAAACAAAGAATAAAATGTGTATGCTCTCATCAGATGTTTACCAGTTTACAGTTCAAATATAACAATATTTACACAAACATGACACAAATCTGCCCCTAATATGCCCTACTTTAAACCCAAAGTGGCGATATACAGTAAGCCCTTTGACTTAATTGCAGGGGTGGGCCTGGCCTGACATACTAGTAATCCAAACGCTGCTAAAATCACGCCCGTAGTGCAGTGGCCAGCGGCTTTCGAATTTCAGAGCGCCGTTGATATGCTAGGTGTGGCGGCCGGGGTGCGCATGTTGCTGCAAACGCTCACAAAATATTACATGACCCTGGGTATACTTAGTTACGAGACGCATCTCACGCTCGGTTCTTTAAATTTGTAACATAGAAAACAGTACTTTAACTTGATGGAAGTGCTTATACAAATTTGTAAACTAAATGAAAACCTCTATAATCTTTAATTGTTATCATTTTTAGGCCTGGGCGTGTGATTTTCAAAGATTAGCGTAAGAGCGTGAGAAAGGGGTAAAATGCGTGTGTCTCACGCCCAATGCGTGAGAGTTGGCAACCCTGCACTCACCCCAGAACATACGCAAGTTACACAGCAAACTGAGATAATCTGTTTTTGAACGTTAGAATTAACAAGTCTTAGCTCATACATTTTATTTTTTCTTTCCCACTCTTCTTTTTTGTTGTCCCCCCCCCCCCCCCCCCCCACTTTTTGGATGGGGGGGGGGGGGGGGGCGGCCGCCCCCTTCCTCCCCACTTCCTGCGCCTATGGTGGTGGTGGTAGTAGTAGTAGTAGTAGTAGTAGTAGTAGTAGTAGTAGTAGTAGTAGTAGTAGTAGTAGTAGTAGTAGTAGTAGTAGTAGCAGTAGCAGTAAAAGTAGTAGAAGGGGACACATTAGAAGTACAAATACAAAATGATGGAGGTAGCACACTAATTATGTCTACCTAAATTGTATTAACATTTTACAAAAATGCATGCACCATTCAATAGCAGTTTGTGAAATATTACAAGGCCATGTAATTTATATACATTACAATTTGAACATTTTCCATAGATCTCATAAAGCGCAGTTTTGTAAAAATTCCGTGGCCATGAACAGTAATATTGTACATATTGAAAGCAAGCGATTTTGTATTCCTGTCATTTACATTATATCTGAAAATAAATACTTGTGTGGTATATTGTTTTATGGGATTTCCAAGTAATGGCAAGGTTTTTAGTGAAAATGGCGATTTTGTTACAATATACAGTAAGTCGGAGGTCACACACTATTCATATGGATAATATATGATACTATTTGTAAGGTCACAATCCACTGTTGCTCAAATAAACTGGTCGGCAGCTGCATCTATAACAGTTATAATAGATAGCAATTATATTTATCATGTACAATGTAATTGTAAAGTATTCCTGGTAAAATGTCGTCAATGATGTCTAGTAAGCTTAATTTAATATTAAGTTGTTTCATAAGGGCGTTGTCTATCATGTATATTTCAAATGATTTCTTAAGGGCAGTGTTTAGCAGTAGTAGTAGTAGTAGTAGTCGTCGTCGTCGTCGTCGTCGTCGTCGTCGTCGTAGTAGTAGTAGTAGTAGTAGTAGTAGTAGTAGTAGTAGTAGTAGTAGTAGTAGTAGTAGTAGTAGTAGTAGTAGTAGTAGTAGTAGTAGGCTAGTAGTAGTAGTAGTAGTAGTAGTAGTAGTAGTAGTAGTATTAGTATTAGAAGTAATAGTTATTGTAGCAGTAGTAATAGTGGAAGTAAAAATTGCAGCAGCAGAAGACATAGATTAGTTATCATTCTCCTTATGAAGCATATCTGAGCTGGGGCAGAGCCAGATGGGGAGGGTTTGGGAGGCCTGGGGTTTCCCCTCCCATGGGGAAGATTTTGCATTTAGTGCAATTTGGTGCACGTCACACAAACAGCCATAGCAATTAATAACAGCCTACACAGGAACTACGTGGACCGGTACAGAAAACCCCACCCCAGACGGTACCATATGCAATTTACACAACACCAACACTGAGATTATTTGTTTGCGCGCGAAGCGCACCGCGAAAATTTTAAATAGAATGTATAACTAAGGTTTTAAACGTTAGAATTAACAAGTATTGGCTGATACATAAATTTTTTTTCTTTTCTTTCTTTCTTTCTTTTCTTTTTTCTTTGTTTTTTTTTGAGGGGGGGGCTTTTTGGAGGGGCAAAAACGCGTTTTGCCCCCCCACTTTTTGGATTGGGGGGGGGGGGGGGTGGCCGCCCCCCCCTGCCCCCCCCCCCCCCCCCCCCCCCCCCACTTCCGGCGCCTATGATTTGGTGCACGTCACACAAACAGCCAGAGCAATAACAGCCTACACAGGAACTACGTGGACCGGTACAGAAAAATCCACCCCAGACGTACCATACGCAAGTTACACATCAAACCGAGATAATTTGTGTGCGCGCGAAGCGCGCAGCGAAAACGTTAAATGGATGTATAACTTAGTTTTTAAACGTTAGAAATAACAAGTATTGGGTGATACAGTTATTTTTTTTTTTCCTTTTTCTTTCTCCTTTTTTTTAAATTTTTTTTTTTCGAGGGGGGGGGGGGCTTTTTGGGGGGGGCAAAAATGCGTTTTGCCCCCCCACTTTTGGATTGGGGGGGCGGCCGCCCCCCCCCCCCTGCCCCCCCCCCCCCCCCCCCCACTTCCGGCGCCTATGGTAGTAGTAGTAGTAGTAGTAGTAGTAGTAGTAGTAGTAGTAGTAGTAGTAGTAGTAGTAGTAGTAGTAGTAGTAGTAGTAGTAGTAGTAGCAGTAGCAGTAAAAGTAGTAGAAGGGGACACATTAGAAGTACAAATACAAAATGATGGAGGTAGCACACTAATTATGTCTACCTAAATTGTATTAACATTTTACAAAAATGCATGCACCATTCAATAGCAGTTTGTGAAATAATACAAGGCCATGTAATTTATATACATTACAATTTGAACATTTTCCATAGATCTCATAAAGCGCAGTTTTGTAAAAATTCCGTGGCCATGAACAGTAATATTGTACATATTGAAAGCAAGCGATTTTGTATTCCTGTCATTTACATTATATCTGAAAATAAATACTTGTGTGGTATATTGTTTTATGGGATTTCCAAGTAATGGCAAGGTTTTTAGTGAAAATGGCGATTTTGTTACAATATACAGTAAGTCGGAGGTCACACACTATTCATATGGATAATATATGATACTATTTGTAAGGTCACAATCCACTGTTGCTCAAATAAACTGGTCGGCAGCTGCATCTATAACAGTTATAATAGATAGCAATTATATTTATCATGTACAATGTAATTGTAAAGTATTCCTGGTAAAATGTCGTCAATGATGTCTAGTAAGCTTAATTTAATATTAAGTTGTTTCATAAGGGCGTTGTCTATCATGTATATTTCAAATGATTTCTTAAGGGCAGTGTTTAGCAGTAGTAGTAGTAGTAGTAGTCGTCGTCGTCGTCGTCGTCGTCGTCGTCGTCGTCGTCGTAGTAGTAGTAGTAGTAGTAGTAGTAGTAGTAGTAGTAGTAGTAGTAGTAGTAGTAGTAGTAGTAGTAGTAGTAGTAGTAGGCTAGTAGTAGTAGTAGTAGTAGCAGTAGTAGTAGTAGTAGTAGTATTAGTATTAGAAGTAATAGTTATTGTAGCAGTAGTAATAGTGGAAGTAAAAATTGCAGCAGCAGAAGACATAGATTAGTTATCATTCTCCTTATGAAGCATATCTGAGCTGGGGCAGAGCCAGATGGGGAGGGTTTGGGAGGCCTGGGGTTTCCCCTCCCATGGGGAAGATTTTGCATTTAGTGCAATTTGGTGCACGTCACACAAACAGCCATAGCAATTAATAACAGCCTACACAGGAACTACGTGGACCGGTACAGAAAACCCCACCCCAGACGGTACCATATGCAATTTACACAACACCAACACTGAGATTATTTGTTTGCGCGCGAAGCGCACCGCGAAAATTTTAAATAGATTGTATAACTAAGGTTTTAAACGTTGGAATTAACAAGTATTGGCTGATACATACATTTTTTTTCTTTTCTTTCTTTCTTTCTTTTCTTTTTTCTTTGTTTTTTTTTGAGGGGGGGGGGGGGGGGGGGCTTTTTGGAGGGGCAAAAACGCGTTTTGCCCCCCCACTTTTTGGATTGGGGGGGGGGGGTGGCCGCCCCCCCCCCTGCCCCCCCCCCCCCCCCCCCACTTCCGGCGCCTATGATTTGGTGCACGTCACACAAACAGCCAGAGCAATAACAGCCTACACAGGAACTACGTGGACCGGTACAGAAAAATCCACCCCAGACGTACCATACGCAAGTTACACATCAAACCGAGATAATTTGTGTGCGCGCGAAGCGCGCAGCGAAAACGTTAAATGGATGTATAACTTAGTTTTTAAACGTTAGAAATAACAAGTATTGGGTGATACAGTTATTTTTTTTTTTTCCTTTTTCTTTCTCCTTTTCTTTTTTTTTTTTTTTTTTTTGAGGGGGGGGGGCTTTTTGGGGGGGCAAAAATGCGTTTTGCCCCCCCATTTTTTGGATTGGGGGGGGGGGCGGCCGCCCCCCCTGCCCCCCCACTTCCGGCGCCTATGGCTGTAGTGAATATACGTGTGAAGAAGAAATATTATCATATTACGTTACTGCCAATTTCTCTATTTTTCAAATCCCTGCATGCATGATGAGCTATTATTTCACGCAAGAACCAATAGAGCAGTGATGTAAATCAACAATTTTGCATTTAAACACAAAATACATGTGTTTTCTCTCCGTGGGTGAATTGTTTCTCTCGGACCCTATAATTGGTTGATAGCCTTGCTGTGGCCGTAGTTGTCATTAATATGATTGTACAGACCCATCTAATTCTTTTCAAGATTATATTAAAATAAAATTGGCACATATTCATTCAAAACCATAAGGGTATACATTCATAATAGTGCGTGATATATTTGATGATAGACATAGAGTGTACGAATTTTGTATTAACAGAGGAGTACATAAAACCATGCATGCAGTAGGACCATGGTTTAGGAACAAGACTAAGAAAGGTGCGACTTAGCCCCTTAGCAAAATGCACCCTAAAAGGTGCATAAAATGGTGCAACTTTAATCCTATGCCGAGTCTGCACCTTTTTTCGTTACTTTGCACCATTTATCAACCATTTTTTCTTAGTGTGTATGGAGACGGACAATCGGCGAGGGCGAAGCCCGAGCCCGGCTCGGGCTCCGCCCTCGCCGATTGTCCGTCTCCAGAACGCGATTTGTACTTGCCAGAAAGCCCGATGCCTATCGGATATGCTACCCAAGCCTGTATCAGAGCCTGGTGGACAGCATGCGTAGCAGATGCACTGAATGATTTCAAGCACATGGTGGACACACCCACTATTGATTTCTGTGTTTGGGTAACTGACATTACCTTCATTTCAATTTGTCTTGACTTCCACACCTGCCTTAAAGGGATAGTTGAGTTTTGGTTGAGAGGGCGCTAGACTACTTTTTTTTGTGAGGTAATGAAAAACTGAGTGTAAAATTTGAAAGAGCATAATATTTAAATAATAAAATCATCTTTGTTTGATCAAAATCGGTTCAGAGACGGCAGAAATATCCATAAATATAACAATTTGTAATAAACCTGGGGCCCCAGGTTTATTAGAGAATTTTGAACCAGCCGTTAAAAATTAAAACAAAATGCTTCCTCTTTTCAACAAGTTACAAAATAGGAATTTAAATAGTTGTTGGTTATTTCTCTATCTAATCACTATTTCAACAAAGCATCACATGCACAATATTTTATTCAAAATGGTTGAAACCGATGAGTGTTTAGAGAGCGCCCTCTTACGTTTTAACGGCTCTTTTTGAATGATAACATGATCTTTACTACGTCATTTGTAATGTTGTGTTCCTTTCTAGTTATAACTATTAGTTTGTAATGTAATGATGCAAGTTTTGGTTACTAAAATTATGTTTCACCAAAACTGTACTCTCCTTACCAGAACTCAACTATCCCTTTAAACTCTGTTGCCGAAATTTCCAGGCTGTGACATGTGATACAGGTAACGGTTCCATGCCAGTGCCTTTTCAGCTCTGTCAGTAAGGTAACCTCATGGGTATTGACATGTCAATGGAGTAGGGTATTTAAGTAATCCAGTGTGTCATTTTGGTTAATTTTGATGGACAGATTTTCAAGATATAACCATGTGAAAAATTATAAGTTTCTTTTTGAGCCCAGTGTATATAAGCGAGATGATAGATGCACAAGTCTATATTACATTTGAGACCATTCGTGCATACTGAACAACATATCATACATGGTACGAGCAATCAAAAAGTCAAAGATTGTTCACATGCGTAGATGGTATTCATTATAATTATAATCAAATAGATAGATAGCCGATATATATATATGCATATATATATATGTATATATATATATATGGTATAGATAGATAGATAGATAGATAGATAGAAAGATATCAGTCGATAGATATATATATATACATAGTTAGATAGATAGATAGATAGATAGATAGATAGATAGATAGATAGATAGATAGATAGATAGATAGATAGATAGATAGATAGATAGATAGATAGATGATAGATATAGATAGATAGATATAGATAGATAGATAGATAGATAGATAGATAGATAGATAGATAGATAGATAGATAGATAGATAGATAGATAGATAGATAGATAGATAGATAGATAGATAGATAGATGGACTGATAGATAGATGTATTGATTTATAATTGCGACAACAATGTATAAAATTTCGTAATTTATGGAATTTGAGACAGACGATAAATCGAGTGAGCTGCATTGTGTGGTTGGCTCGCAGTTTTCTTGGAAACTACTTCAAATTGGCACACTACCGATTTGTGTTTATAAAAGCTGATATACACAAAAATAAATAATACAATTAAATTATTATCATATAAAAAAAATAACTGGAGTGACAAATATTTATTTTGAACACCAGTATGGATTTTTATTTTTCTTTATATAACTTTTTATTTTTAACTTCGATGTTAAAACGTAGATCAGATACCGGTTTAACCATTGCCAATTTAGTAATTGTCGGTCGTGTGTCTGTTGTATCAAAGTGTCTTTGTGAAATCTTGCTTTTCGGCTCATATTCAAAGAGACTTCGTGATAAGGGTTTTGCATACCATTCATTCTTTCATCGTCGTATCACTGCAAAGAGGAGGCATGGTGAGTTTTTATACAAATCTGTTTATTTTGGCAAATTTAGGGTAGTAATCTCTTCGATCGTACGTTCGAGCTCGTATCGGCTATTTTGACCCTCACGCTGCTAGAGAAGCGCCCGGTGTGCCCGGCTGCTCGACTTGTTGAAAGACACCGCTGACCGTAGCTAGCTGCTTCGGTAATTAGTTGGTTACCGTCTTTTAGCTTTGTCATGTCTTTGTCTGGCAGTTTGACAAATTTATTTTCTTTTGATAAATGCAACAACTGTAGACTTCTTAATATGATAATTTTTACTTTCTTACTGCAATATATAACTTGTTTGACAACTTTGATGTTGATGTTTTATTTTAAATTAATAATAAATACATGAAATATATTATTAATATTAAAGGGGACCACCGGGCAAATAACAACACATTACTACATGTTTTGGTACTGTTTTGTGATATCAAATAGATACCTAACATTTTGCAAAGCCAAAGGGTTGAGTAATTCATAAACAAAGCAATTAATTTCCACCACACTTACGGAACCACTACTATTTCCTGGTTCCTGGTTTGCGAGTGCGCCAATTTTACTGGGGACTCACGCATACGTTTGTAGGCAATATAATTCTGAGCGATTCGCTTGCTGCACCCGCGGTAGTCTACACAATTCAGACCGCATAAACGCATGCATTAGAATGGTGATGCGGTTTCCATTTTTTTTTGTTTTTTTTCTGCAAACATATTTATGTGAACTTGTTGATGGAATGGAATACTAAAGATGTTATTGTTACCTTTCTATTATACAAATATTAGTTTTGGGTGGTGGTACCCTTTAATTATTATTATCTAGTCGTTATTTTAATTTTTCTGAGATTTGAAATTCAATGAGTAGTTACTAGTTGTAAATTACTCAATATTTTAATTTTGTGTGGATAAATTAATCATATGTTTTGCGCATTCTCTACCAAAGGCAAAGTGTGCCCTCGACTCACTACTGGCAGCTGCAGGGCTGTGACGCGATGTCGCTCGAAATTTTTCGGGGATTTTGCGACGAGGTGTTTTAGCACCTTTACACTTATTATTTATGAATTGTTTGTAGTTCTAGTAATAAATGAATCCCCCAACCTACCGTACATCATATTCTATTTGTTTAAAAAGAATGATAACTTACCTTAAATTGATGATTTATTACGGTAGTCCTTGTCGTATTCCCGTCGTATTCCTTTGATCGCTGCAATGATGACCCCGAAAACTCGTCGGCAAACTCATCCGGTAAGGTCACTCAATTCGGTCGGTCGACTATGTACATAGCCACTATACTCACTGTACAGCTGGTGTATCGTGCATACATGCACCAGCGCAGCATGTACAGTGCAGTGAGTATATAGTGGCTATCGACCGACCGAATTGAGTGACCTTACCGGATGAGTTTGCCGACGAGTTTTCGGGGTCATCATTGCAGCGATCAAAGGAATACGACGGGAATACGACAAGGACTACCGTAATAAATCATCAATTTGAGGTAAGTTATCCTTCTTTTTAGCCTCAGTCATTTCACCATTTGCAATATTGAAGCCCATGCATTTCATATTTCGTAAGCATGGTAAGTATGAACCCAGATATATAATTTTAACTAAGAAAATGGTGATTTTTATTAGTGTGTTTGCCGTCATCCCTCCGGTATACACACTTCAGTATGCCAGGTGCCTAGGTTACTGGCAGTACTGCAAATAGCGGTTAAGACTTAAAGGGATCTAGTAACTTTGTTGAGATGTGCAAAAACTGATGAATGGTTGATGCAATGTATACTGTTGTTATCTCATATGTCCTCAGGGTATTGTGTGAAAATTTCAGGTCAAATGGACAATGTATGGCCAAGTAATGAGCGAAAATGCAAAGTGATATTGGGTGATATTCACCAACTCACTGCATTCACTTTGTACAGGGATGAAAATCTCGCCCGGAGATTTTCTTATCTAAATACTTCAATCATACATATCTTTGTAATGAAAGGGAAATTTGAAAAACCGAAAGCTGTCCCATGATTTTATTGTTAATACGAATACAACAAGGTATAAAGGAACCGCTAGAATTACAATTTTATTTTGAGGATTTGGACAATGTTACTAAGTCCCTTTAAGTAACCCCATCATGCCCACATCTACAATGTATTGTAAATGGTCCTGATACTAGGACAACCCCATCATGCCCACATCTACAATGTATTGTAAATGGTCCTGATACTAGGACGATCATGCCCATTCCTGCCCGGGGTGCCCACGACTTGGCATGCATCATGATCATGATGCATGACTAAATGAAAGAACCAAATGAAAGAACTCATACTCATAGCGATAGTCATGATGATAGAGCATATATCAGTTATTTTTGTCACTCATGCAAGCCAAGTTGTGTGCACTCTTTGATAAAGAATGCTGCGTTTTGATTCTTTCAAGTTTAGGCTCAAGATCCAGTTTCCATAATATTATTCAGCTTTGGGGCAGCCAGATTTGATTTGAAGCATGCCAGGCCACACAAGCATATTTAATGTCTAGCATTGCCATATTTATGTAGATAAATTCAACATCTTATAGCCCCTTCAGGCTTCAGTTAATTTTAAACTCATATTTTTGTTTTAAAAATTGCAAGATTGGGTGAGTTGTTAGGGTAGTACATGTAAACATACTTATTTTTAAAAAGGACAAACACTGCATAAAAATTCATATTTTTATCTTTTATATGACACCTCATGATTAAAAAATAAATGATTTATGCCAGAGAACGAGTACAATGAAAACATGCTTGATTTCAGCCCAATTCTCACATTGAAGAATACAGAAGAATAATTATATTTCTACACATTTGAGCAGACACTTGTGATACAAATTTATTATTATGCCCCATGGGCGCCGTTGCAGAAACTTTGAAAGAGATTCAATCGATTGTAAGTCAGACCATGCGTTAAAAATGTGAATTCTGATTGGTTGAAACTCACAAATTGTCTGACTTAAAATCAATTGTATCTCTTTCTGCAACATGGCCTTGGTCATCTGATATCCGGGCACATTCAAACTTGCAGAATTACCTTGTGCACCTACTCAACTCCTCAGGAATCATACTTGCCAAGGCCGGGAGCTTCCGTTTGGGGCATCACTCCTTCAGGCTATTTTACACCCGACCATTTTTCTACTTACCATTAAAGGAGAAGTTTCCCCACCTACAATTTGCTTTTTATTATGTTCTCTACACATTAAATTTAAAACATAATTACGTTGTACCCAAACTAACAAGCTCAGGCTCTTTTTGTTAGCTCTCGCAGCTCGCAGGGATTGTGCACAAACACAAAAGAGTAGTTCATGTTTGATGTCACATTTTTGAGCGAATAATTGGTCATCAATGGCAGCCTCCGTGCTGTAGTGTATGCAATGAATGGGATTAGCCAGTACAGCGAGTGACTTTGAATGATGCTCCGTCCTTGCCCAAAGGGTCAATGTTGGTCGTATTTACATGAAATTCGGTTTTAATGTGTAGGGAACTTAATCAAAAGTGAATATATGGTGGGGAAACTGTACCTTTAAGGGTGTATTCTTGATTATCAAGCATGAGCAGATAACCATCTTCACTGATGTCAAGGAGTCCAACATCATTGGGGGCATCTTTTTCTCTCCAGAGGAACACTAGGCAGGTTGGCTGCTATATATTAAAACAGGTGGCCACTGAGAGTACGGTAGACCTATTTGACAGTTTGTAACTTTTTTGAACTTTTTTTGAACATTTTCTTGCACATAGGATGTCTTCCTGATGATCAAGCGTGAGCAGACGACCATCTTCACCGATGCCAAGGAGTCCAACACGGTCTTTGAGCTCAAGAAGATCATCGAGGGCATCACTAAGCGGTCGCCGGAGGACCAGCAGCTATACAAGGACGGGGACACGCTGGACGACACAAAGACCCTGGGTGACTGCGGACTTACCAGCAACACGGCCAAAGCACAGGCACCTGCCATGCTGGGACTTGCTTTTAGAGAAGGTGAGTTTACATTTAGCAATTCTCTCCTATAAAGAAAAAGGCTATAAGCTTCTCTTTCAGGTGGCGAAAATAACACTGCTGATAGAGTGTTGTACAGTAGCTATCCTAATTTTCTGGTGGCTTATACACAAGTTTCTAGTGGCCAAATAACATTTCATGTGGCCATTGTCAACCAGGCCACTGCTAAGGGCAAGGCCCTGCAAATTTTAAGAATTTCAGCTCTTCTAGCAGTTTGCAAGAATCTGCAGAATTAGATGAATTGACGGCAATTCCAAAATCTCTTTATTGGTCTTGATGAGTTGATCTTGATTTAAGTATCACAAATTAAAGAACCCAAGCATGATGGACTGCACTCTGCAGACTGACCAGCAACACGGACAAAGCACAGGCTCTTGCCATGCTGGGGGACTTGCTTTTAGAGAAGGCGAGATGTCATAAATCTCTTTTTTTTAGCTCTAACAAATCAATAAGTCCACTTCAAAGTATAAGCTGCTCAGACTGGTGCTTAGATTGTATTTCCTTTCAGATAAGACAATAATCGCACAACTTTTGAATTTTGGCTCGCAAAAGATGGATAGTATCTTTAATTGAATGTAAAAAATCTTGTTTTAGGTAAAGGGACAGACTTTAAACAACGGACGATCAAGCCATACCAAAAACCCACACCAACTCTCTGAGGTGATGAAGTCTTATTGTTATATTTAACAATCAATGTAGTTGATCAGTTGGTTCAATAAAGGCACTTTAATTTAATGTTCATTTCTTAGGTGAAGGTGCAGACTTTGAAAAGCTGACGATCAAACCTTAATTAACCAACCCACCTGAACTGCCTCATGTGGTGGAGCAAAACCTCTTCAGACTCTACTACAGACCTAGTGGATCAGTTGGCTCTGTAGAAGGCACATTCATCAAATTTCAATTTCTATAACATTTCATTTCTTGTTCAAATCTTGTTTTAGGTGAAGGTGCAGACTTTGAACAGCTGACGATCAAACCGTACTCCAACCCACCCGAACTGCCAGATGTAATGAAGCCGACCGACTCCACTACCAACACAGTTGATCAGACGGTACAATAGAGAGGGCACTATCATCGTAAAAGTCCAGGTAGAGGCCATTTATACAGAGAGTTACAACAACTGAAGATGTTATGCCATTTTGTATCCATTGTGTGTGTGTACCCATACTTGTACCCATCCATCCGTACCCATAATGGTGCTGTGCATTGTAGAGCTCTACAAAGCACAGACTTTGGGCTACGGGTAGGCTGTGTTTAAACCCTGTTGCCTACAGGAACCTGATGGGTCCTGTATTCAACAGGTTAAATGACTTGGACAATTATGCAAGTAGTCAAGCATTAGTTTAGTGTCAAACTTCACTTCTGAATACAAAATGGCTCCATTGGTAGCATCGTATAGTGTGTTTTTTTTTTAACCCATCATGCTAAAACTCTTTGTATAAAGGGATTCTAGCTAGGTCCAGGGCTGGTGGTCTAGTGATTGTGATTGGTAACCATTCTCAGTACCATGGTCCCAGTAATTTATTGGACTGTATACTTTGGATACTGTTCAGTCTGTACCACGGTGACTAGAGGATACTGTACTGCTCAAAAGAAAGTAGACTCTGTCACACCATGGCCCCATTGCAGGAGGACTTACAATGGATTGTAAAGTTGCAATTAATTGCAAGTTTGGAAATATGCACATTTGAACCAATCAGATTGGCGCATTTAGAACACATGATCTGACTTACAATTAACTGCGAATTTACAATCGATTGTATCTCTTTCTGCAACGGGACCCATGGCTTGTGAAGTTGCAATTAATTGCTAGTCAGGAAATATGCACATTTGAACCAATCAGATTGGCGCATTTAGAACACATGATCTGACTTACAATTAACTGCGAATTTACGATCGATTGCATCTCTTTCTGCAACGGGGCCCTGGTCACATAGTAGTGCATGCAATATTGCAATGGACTTGCTTTTTGCATTACCATGTGGCATACTTTGAGTATCAAACTACGGGGAAAGAAATTCCCCTTTTCTCATTCACGGTGGCCCAATCGGGCATTCAAGTAAAAGTGGGAATAAATCATTTTATTTTTCTAGTGTGAAACCAGAATTTGGTAGTACCGCAACAAAGGCAACAATTTGTTAAACCAATTGTCTACGGTAACCTGGTGGGTCCTTTATTGGAATTAAACAGATCTAGTGGGGAACAGGTTGAATTGTTAGCCCTTCTAAGTGAATAGCATAAAGCATTCATAAAATAAGGGTGGCTGCGGGCCTGTTGGTCATAGCGTATTTCAAGCTCAGTCTGTTATATATATGTATATTACTTGTGTGTGTCCATGATTATAGTAATGAGATGGTTAAAGTCCACCGCATGTACACGATCTGATTCCGATCCAGCAGACATCTGCGTATCTGAACTTAAGCACAATGAGCATATTTAAAGCATGTAGTATAGTTCAGATCCTTGATCGTTCGGAATCAAATTGTGTAGTGTGCGGTGCGATTAATGCGAGGGACCACATACAATCCATATCACACAAGGAAGTATGTTTTGAAACAATGCAACAAAGTTTGGACACAAACTGGAAAAATAATCATATAAATGTATGTTTGTTAATAACTGTCATGTCTTTTACGGAACATAGAAGAGATATTTATTCCTACACCTATGTGTATGTAAAAGTTTACAGTGTCTTGTTTCTAAGAATATACATTGTATTGCAATTGACCATCTAATAGTGCTAGTCTTAAAGAACAATATGGGAGGAAGTAAAATAACACATATTTCATATTTATGATAAATTCATGTGAACACTGAGTGCAAATTTCATCATAGATGGGGCTAAAAAGCAGATTATTATGAAGTTATTCCAAATGGAACATAATCTTTATCTAAAATATTTTAGTTTCACCGATCAACAGGCAAACATGCAATATATTTTAGAGAGGGGTTTTATTAGAAACTCAATAATGATGATCATTGGTGGGGAAAATAAATATTTTTTGGTTTACTAACATTTATTTTCTTTTTTGTAATTTGCATATATGAGACCGGCTCCCAGAGAATGGGTGTAAAGTCGGGATGGGTCTTTAGTACTTAGAGCCTCAAAATCATAAAATATTGTCTTTGGCTGAAATTGTTAACTTTATGGGATTTGATACTTACATGTTTCATCTACATTCTCTGAAAATTTCAGGTCCTTAATCTAATTTTTTATGCCGTAAATAATGATTTTTCTAAGCAACCTTCATTTCGGTTTCGACCAGAAACTCAGTAAATCCGCGCTGGCTGATCATGATCGATTGTGAAACGAACGCGCCAGCTATGTGTGTGTGATTCGACCGTGCCGCCGCGGCGAGCTGCAAGAAGAAAGCACTGTAGCTGTACAGTGATTGGTCAGACTAACCTGAATAGAGTTGTATTGCCCGTGTGTTGTACATTTCCAGGAAGCGTTCGCGGCATTTAACTTACTGTATAGTAAACGAGTAGTTGGTTTGTTTATAATTCTATGGGTACCGCATTGAATCGCGCTGGGCATGCCGCAAGTGTGCAGTGTGCGTGTGCAGCGTACCATATCATACGGTATCAAGCTGCGCTTTTCTTTTGTCTACCGGTGGTACAGCGGCGGTATGGTGAATATGATGCGGTGGGTTATGGCGGTACGTACATACACAATACACCGCGGTTGTAATACATGCACATCAAAGGGCAGCACATGGGCTAGTTTGTCGATCAACTGAGACTTAGGGCTGAGGCTTTGTACAATTACGTAATACCGGCGTAAGCGTTGCTGATTGGCCGATAAATAACAGTATAACTGTGCATGCATTATTTCGTTTGCTGATCGATTACGAAAAGCGGAAAGGTGAAAGCGAACCGTTCAACTTCTCGCTCGGTGTGTGAGAATGCTTTTCTGAATGGATGCAAAACTTTAGAAGCGATTTTCTCCGTTGTTTGACAAATCACGGGGCTCTGGTCCATGTTATTAATTTGCGTTTTTCTAGCCTTCAAGAAACTCATACTTATCAAGTTGTATATCATTTTAAAGCTGAAATCCTAGAGAATTCAAAACACTAACAATCTCAATTTTGATATTCCCGATGAATTCCCCAAAGTGACAGAGCCGGTCACATATGAGACATTTATTTAGTTTGAGCCCATTTATTTGTTCATACTTTATACTTTTTACGATTCCTAAGTACATGTTTGTCTTTTCTGAGACGATATTTGTTCTTATTCACGTTCCATTTGATGTAAGTTTATTTATATCGAATAAGTAATGATTTTCTGCTTTACTAGGAGAGTTGAGTACTCCTTAAAACATGAATCACATCTATTGTTATTTCTTTTTTGTACTTGTTCACTTTTAAATAATGTACATGTATTTGTGTTACCTCATTGTAAGATACAAGCAAACGTGGAATGTATGTTTGTTCTAATTGCATGAAGTATTAAAACTTTTTGATGACATATTGAAATGGGGCTTTAGTATCACTTTGTACCATAAAATAATCTGTTTGATTGTGTGAAACATAACATACAATGTATTAGCATGAGGGGTTTCATTCTAGGCTATAAAGTTACAGAACTATAAGCAAGATTCTATACATCAGTTCTGCATACCTGCCAACTGTTCCGATTTATTCGGAATATTCTGATTTTCTGAATTTTTAGGACCTTAAAAATCGGAATATTCTTTCTTTTTTTTTTCTTCTTTTTTTTCTTTCGCCCCCGTGCCGTAGCTCACGGGGGCGATTCCAAAGGTATCGGGGGCGAATCGCCCGTCGCCCCCGTGTATTTTTTTGGTTGGTAGGGACAGAAAGTGTTTCTCATCGTCATATGCCCCAGAAACACTCAAGGCTGCAAAGAGTGCAACCTATCAAGCTCTGTAATGGTCAGTTAATTGTAAAAATAATATGTACTAACAAATATCAAATTTGGGTTAACCAGAGCCCGTCATTTCATTTTGTTTTGCCCAAAATGCTTCAGCTTCAGGGGGCGCTGCCCCCTGTACCCCCGCAAGGGCGCTGCCACTTGACCCCGCTAAGGGCTACGCCCCCAGACCCCCACATTGAGTACAGATTTCTGAATTTCAAATGTTGGCAGGTATGGTTCTGTCACCTTTGATATATTTATTGAATGATTATGCAGTCAACATGTTGATATCTATTGGCATGCCTGGGTATTTGATGGATCGCTATTCTATACATTGTTTGTAGACAAATTGAAAATCCAGTAATATAGGTAGAAATTATTTTTGTCTGACAACCTTAATATTTTAAGCATTAGCATGGGCTAATTTTATATCGTTCATGCGTTTGTGCAAACAATTGATGTGAACGGTCAAACCTGTGCATAGTGAACACATAGATGGGAAACAGGAAAAGTAGTCACTGTAGACGGGTGACCTCTTATCGACAGGCTCGATAACATTGTTTTTCTCTGCAATGGAACACTGTTGGTGGCCACTAGACTATAGGTAGATTGGCTGCCATAGACATGTGGCCACTAGGGCAGGTTTGACTGTATTACCTCAGTGGTATTGCCTTTCTTGTAATGGGTTGATTGATTGCCAAATCAAATTACCTATAAATGTATATATCCTTTTCACTTCTTCCTTGTATGTGTACGTTAGTGAAGATAGAAACCTGTGTGCTTAACACCTTCATATATTTGAATATCATTCCTATAATAATAGATTGTGGATTCTGCTGAAAGGTGTTTATACATACACTATCATTCTATTCATTATTGCAAGAGTGCAATGTCACAGGAAAATTGCTTGTGCATAGGATTAAGTAAATAAAATCAAAACCTTTAATAAATTGTCTAGTTAACCAGGTTTACTTGGTAAAATTTTCTGCAAGAGTACTAATGCTGCTTAATGACACCTCAAACATTAAATTAAAATGGATAACTTAGCTTGTAGTTATATGTACTCCCCACAGAATGACAGACCTACATGTATAATATACATTTGTATTGTTCATTTTCATAATTTGTTTGAGATTCATTCAAATTCTCTATTTTTGTTTGGTGGCTATTGTGTATTTTCATTTTGCAGTGGGCAGACATATTCAACATGACTGGATGAACATCAATTAGTGTAAAATTAATGTACTTACAAATGTTATGTCCATTACTCATTCAAAACATTAGCTGAAGAGAACAATAGAATATGTATGTTTAAATTATTAATGACATACACAACTTCCCACTTGCAGGCCACAGGTATAGTAGCAAGTACTCGTGAGAGAAATGGACATTTACGATAGTGCACATAACTTGTTTGACATTTTTGTTGATGGAGAATAATTAGGGTATAAAGTGTACATGTATATGCCATTTATAATGGTACTGCAACTAACACAAAACAATGTTATGGATTTCAAATAGTTCATTTACAGTATATAGATCACTTCAAGTTTATATTACATGTATTTGTGCCCGTTTTTTAAAATATATTTTTTGGTTGAGTTTGTGATTGTTTATTTGTTATTAATGCTAATACATGTATTGTTTTTCATTTTGTAGAGTGAAATAAAAGTATGAAGAATATTTGCAATTTTGTTTTGTATTTTGTGTTTTCTTGCTTCTGTAAAAGTCCACTATTTATTAAAGGGATCTAGTAACTTTGTTCACATGTGCAAAAAGTGATGAAGGGTTGATGCAATGTATAGTGTTGTTATCTCATATGTCCACAGGGTATTGTGTGAACATTTTGTACAGGGATGAAAAACTCGCCCGGAGTTTTTCTTATCTGAATACTTCAATCGTACATATCTTTGTAACGAAAGGGAAATTTGAAAAACCGAAACCTGTCCCATGATTTTATTGTTAATACGAATACAACAAGTTATGAGGGAACCGCTAGAACGAAAATTTTATTTTGAGGATTTGGACAATGTTACTAAGTCCCTTTAAGGTAGGAATTCACAAGGGATGTTTATGTGAGCCAAGCCTAATTTTATTTTCTACTGTTGCCCGTTTGGGCAAGTGAAATCATTATTTTTTAAATTTAAATTGTGCTAGGTAGCTTTTCTTCTTTGCAAATTTCTCTTTTTCGAGAGATGAGATACAAATAAGAAATTAAATTTTCTCTTGTAGTTGAACAAAAATGTTAGTTGCCCGATTGGGCAACGAGACCATTTATGAATTAGGTCTAGTATCAAGCCCTGTGTAAGCCATGATTTGAAACTATGTAGTGCCACTTGTAGAGACAATAACCAAGAAGTGTAAATCAAATTTGCTCAATTCCAACGATTCGGTCCTTGGTGCTAGTTTCAGTGGCACTAAATAAGTCCCCATTTTAGAACATAATACTTTTTATTTGGTGTCTCTAGCGGAGTGTACATTCTTTTCCATCAGTTTACGAATGGTGCTCAATAGTTTTCAACCATGGTTTACATATACACATCCTTTGTAAAAACTTCCCACCTCGGTCCCAGTATAAACACAAGAATAGAAACAATGTGACAATTAGTTTACGTACGCCACTACTATTTTCGCATGGAATTTATTATAGAGTTTGGACAAATTTGAAGTACATTTGGTATAAATTGTAACGTAGATGACAGTGCTCTATGTATATACATGTAAAGTTTCCCAAATTTCAAGCCAAATCTTTCCTACAAATACAGTAAAACCTCATTATGAGCACCAAGGGCCCATTGAATTGACCTTGATATATCAGATACAGTGAAAACCTCACAAGGGCCTCGTTGCAGAAAGAGTTACACTCGATTGTAAAGTTGCAAACAATTGCAAGTCGGATTATGTGACCAAATGCGCAAATCAGATATGTGCATATTTTCTGGCTTGCAATTGTAACTTTACAATCGGTTGCAACTCTTACGGCAACGGGGCCTATATCTGATACAGTGAAACCTCATTATAACAAGCACCTTTAATAAGCCCAATGAATTGACCTTTGTTATCAGCTGTCTCCTTGTATCAGGGCTTAAAAATAATAAGACCGGGACCTACTTTTTTAACAGCTCTTTCTAAAGGGGTTCTACTGTACTCCACACATCAAGCTTCAGTTCCCTGTGTTGGTATGTACCGCATGTGTAATAAGGTGTAAATGAGAATTCAATATTTCAATCCAAATATAGCTGTAAATTCGAATACTAGTTTTTTGTTGTTGCAAATATTGACGTTAATCAGGAATAAAATGATTACATGGGACAAGGCAGTAGTGAATAATTAAAAATATTATACAAAAGTATAGCAGCATGAAATAATTAAATGCACAATATGATATTACACATGTTACAGAACTTAATATAACAACTAACATTTGTACAAATAAAGAACATAAAAACAAGAAGAATATACTACAAAAACGTTATCTACATAAATGAAAGATGATAAATTAGCCCGCAATTATTACTAAATACTGTATGCAAAATGTTGTTTTTTTCTTGAGAAAAAGCCCCAAACCTACACATAGATAATCTAAAGAAAGTGCATTTCATAATATTACTTTACCTCACTGGTACACACATCAATCCCAATTAAATTAAATTATCAATCTATCGGGCATATCTGTTTAAATTTCAAATCACATAAAAGTACTAAGCATGATGCATTATTTGTCATGATAAAAAATATATGATGGTGTCAGAGTATTTACACAAGTTCTGCCCCTTTTTCACAACTTAGGATGCATTAAATTGCTGTATCTTCTTATCTTTTATATGCCAATTAAAATGTGAAAGCCAATCATTTTGTTAGTTTCTTGGAAATAATGAGATAAATGGTTCATGATGAGATTAAAATGCTTTCTATTTACAAATATTTACATATCACTTCAATAACATACTTAGTAAGTCCCCACATTATCTTAATTTCAAACTGCATGAATGTGTGTACCTTATGGAACAACATTTGGAGCCATGTCCAATGTTGACTGCAGTCCCTGATGATTTACCCCCCCCCCTTTACTTAATTGTTGCAACTGACATCTTTAGAAAATGAATCACACAAATTCTGTCTCTTACCAGTTTACACCTTAAACTATTAACATTTCATACAATTATTTTAAAATATTTACATCATTATCCAATAAAACCACCTTTCCCAATGTCTTTATATATTAAATACGTAATTCAAACATTTATATTAAATACTTCATACATGTACATCAGTTTTATTTAGCTTCAATTCAACTACTCGAGATAAAAAAACTAAAATGTTTCCTGTAGCCTATTTACAAAATTGTACATTTAAGTTGTCGAATTCTACCATTATTTCTTGATGATCCCATTGTTAGTGGTCTTCATGTTGGTGACGGAATGAAACTTGAAGCCCATGCAATCTAGTACATTCTTCACATCTTAAGGAGCTTGACTAGAAGTTTAAGTAAATTTCAAGCTTTACATATGTGACCGGCTTGGCAAAACCAGGTGAAAAATATGTGCTCATTTTCAGCAAAATTTGAAGTGACCACAATACCAAATTTTGTCACAAATACATACATAAGATGTCAAATTCTAATTCACTTTGTCTATGTCCTAATCATTTCGTATTTTATACAAGCGCATCATTTCTTTCCTTCTAGCTGTTTCTTCATTGTTTCATGCTGTCCTTCTGATGGTTACTAAGCCAAACTTGAAGCCATCTCTCATTTCAGATTCACTCCCAAAAGTGGTGAACATTTAAAAGTAATTTCTATTTACAAATATGTACATCAATATCTCACATTCGTATGTTCATCTTTATCTATGTTCTAAACATTTCATTTTTTTATACAAGCATAACTATAAATTCTGTCCGTTTCCTCATCATATCATGCTACAGAAGTTGATAACAGAACCGAACTTGAAGCCACATCTCATTTAAGTTTCAATCCCAAAAGTGGTGAACATTAAAAAGTAAATTCTATTCAAATAAACTGAACACAAAAAGTAACTTACCCCCTAAGCAATTGCCCATAATTTCATAACCGATAATTGTTTCAAGATGACATCTTACCACAATATTGGCACAGTTGTTATGTTCGATATGTGCGAAAATCAGAGATATTCATCACTTTATGGCTGAATGAGCACAGATTAAAGACAAAATGGCCCAATTCAAAAGTCACAAGGTATTGCGCGTGCCTGTACATTGTTGTGAATCAGCACATGTGGCAGAATGCATTGATCATGGTTTATGAAACAATGCTGTTTGATATTCCATTCATTTTGGGTTTTTTATGGCACATGTGGTAAAATGCATTAATTGCAATTGTAAAACAGTGCATTTTTAAATTTTCCAATTCTCAATAATTTGTAAAGATAATACTTTTGCGGATTTTGAAATATGACTATTTTGTCTGTAATGTGTGCTCTCTCAACCATGGATTAATGGTTACCTCTTATTTTTACACATTGTTTTTCTAACTACCTTAGGGATATCTTGGCAAGATGAAATCTTGAAACGATTCTTGGTTATGAAATTATGGGCAATTGCTTAGGGGGTAAGTTACTTTTTGTGTTTGGTTTATATACATCAATATCTCACATTCTACTGCTCTTTGTCAATGTCAATGTCCGAATCATTTCATTTTGTATACAAGCATATCAAGTCTTCATCGTTTCATACTGCGGGTCTTCCTGTTAGTAACGGAACCAAACTTGAAGCCGCATTTCGTCTCGGCTTCGCTCCCCGATGACGACGTTGAGGGCAGGCGCGTTGGAGTGCGGTCCATTGTGCGGCTCACCTTTCCCCTGGGCGTGTTGTCCCATGATTCCTGAAGAGGGCGCTTCATAGAACTGAAATTAGGATAAAAAGTACATCAAACAAAACATTCCTTGGTTTTTAATTTTAAAAAACAATTGTTTTACAATTTTGAGATTATTGTGATTAACCTGCTGAAAAACAATTACAAAATAAGAAAATATGTGATGTTTGAAATCATTTCTTCTAAGCTACATCCTCATATATATTTAAACATTTAGGAAGGTCAAATCTAAAAGAAAATAATTTGTATATTATTCTATGAAAGCTTTATCTAAAAATAATGACAAAGTTAGGTTTATGTTTTTTGGCCTATTAACTAAAATATTAACACAAATTAATGAATGCAAGTACAGTAGGCAACACGTAATTGGGTAGGCTTTTGAAAGGTATATTTGTCCCCTTAAACAGGTGTACCAATCAAAATGGTGAAAATGTTCTTCAAAAACAGAGGAAATGTATGGTCTAATCCTATCCTATTAACATGTGTACCCATTTGAATGTTACCCTATTAAACGGAGACCCCTGTATACATCATATCAACAGGTCACTTACTTTCTCGTTGACCTCTTTGGAGTGACGTTTGGCGTCTGTCCCCGCCCCTGCTCCTGCACCTGTCTCTGTTTGCTGGGTGCCCGCTTCACCATGGTGACAGGCTGCCGGGGAGGGGGCGCAGCCATCCTACCCCTCCCTCGTCCGCCGACATCATCGTCAGCCCCCGTGCAGCTGACACTATCGCCCACCGTGCTACCGCTGGTGTCGAGGGGCCCGGCCCCGCCCACAACTGTCGAGACGGATGCGCTGTTGCCCTGGAGACATATTAGTTCGACAGTGCGGTCGCCGAGAGATGCGATGTAGACTGCCCCTGGCGTGATGGCAGGTCCCACGAAGCGGGGGTTCGGGAGGTCCAGGAATGTGCGTGGTCCTTGGCTGTATGGGGAGATTTAACCATTTATTTGTATCAGTTCAAGATATGATAAAATTCCTTTAACATTCATGTTAAAAAAAGAACACCTGTTGAGTCAGACCATAGCAGATAAGTGAGATTATTTAGTTCACATCTATATTCAAGAAACTTGTATTTTTTTAGATGGGATGATAAATTTGTTATCATCGCAGCAGTAAAGCAAATGCAATTTATGTATTGTTACAATAAACCATATACCTTATGGAAAGCAATTCAATGTATCTAATGTGTCCTCTTTCTGTTACAATCAACCATATATTTGATGATTCCAAATCAATATACGGTGACCAACCTGACATTTTCTGGTGTCTGCTTGATCTCACAAACTTCCACAGAGTTGAAGTGGGCCATGTAGAGGTATGGCTGGCGGTAGGTGAAAGCCAGAGGAAGGCGAGTCCACTTCAGGTCATCAGGTCGTGACCTCCGACCCTTGGAGTCAACGAAGATACCAAACTCTGCAAGGGAAATAACATGAGGAACAAAAATAAATTTTTGTTATAAAGTTGAAATTTGAGGCATGATTTGGCAACTAAAACTCCCAACTTATTTTGACCTAATGTGAGAAATAATTTCTATTCTGTTAATCTCATCTTAAACTAAGTTAATGAGAAATTAATGAGTTAAAAGGTAACATAATCTTCACCTTGAGGTCATCAAAATCATAGACAACAAAATATACATGTATTCATAACTTTATATAAATATCTACAATACCTAGACAAAAGTAACAAGGTAATTGCACACAAAAAAAGTATCCAAACAAAATTTGAGTTGGTTACCATGGAAACACAGCAAGAACTCCTGCGGATCTCCATCAGGGGCGACCTGGATAGCAGCGATGGGGAAGCTGTCCATCTGAGAGGCTCCGTACACAGCAAACGCCAGGGACGTATCTGTCGACTCTAGGAATTCTGTCAACAATGAGACAAGTAAAATATATCAAAATAATGTCAAAAATAATTAATGACGATGAGGATAAGCATATAAATGCTGGTACTCTATCAGTGCGAGCTGGATGGCAGAGATGGGAAAGATGTCCATTTGAGAGGCTCCATACACAGAGCTGCCAACCTTGAAAAAAAAAAAACAGAATGAAATGACCAAAGAATTTTATGAATTATTAAACAAATTTAAAAAGTACAAACATCGCACATTGCTTACTACATACTGAAGTTTGCGCACAAAAATAGATGATCAATTTGAAGATCCTATATTTGAAGATCAGGTGCGAGCTGGATGGCAGAGATGGGAAAGCTGTCCATTTGAGAGGCCACAGCGAATGCCAGGGATGTAACATTATAACTTTTGGATTTTTTCATCATTAAAAAAAGAGAAGTGATGATGATGATGATGATGATGATGATGATGATGATGATGATGATGATGACGACGACGATGACGATGATGATGATGAAGATGAAGATGAAGATGAAGATGGCAATGAGGATAAAGGTGATTAAAATGACCTAAGAATAGTCACAAATTTCAGAATCACATGAAAGGGTTTTGGCCTTTGGTCTCGGTAGCTATGTGCATTGTTTGTCATCAAGCAGAAAGACATCAGCAAACTAATTTATGGAAAGCCACCATGCATATTTGAACACAACATTGACGTGGGAATGATGATGATAATGATGGTGATGACAATAATGATGACACTCATCATGATGATGACAATGATGATGACATTGATGATGATGATGACAATAATGATGACAATAATGATGACACTGATGATGATGTCAATAATGATGACACTGATGATGATGATGACAATAATGATGACACTGATGATGACAATAATGATGACACTGATGATGATGACAATAATGATGACACTGATGATGATGATGACAATAATGATGACACTGATGATGATGATGTCAATAATGATGACACTGATGATGATGATGATGACAATAATGATGACACTGATGATGATGATGACAATAATGATGACACTGATGATGATGATGACAGTCATGGTGAATAGAACAGTACTGTTCATTTTCCAATTAGTTTCAAAATTTACAGAGGGCAGTCATTTTGGCTTCCTTCCACACTTTGACGTTTAAAATAAAATGAAAGGATTTGTGGTAATTTGAGTTGAGGAATCACATATTTTTAAATAGACATACATGTAGATAGGAAACTAACTAATTGTAAGACTTACCGTCAATCTTGAAGTCCTTGAGTTCTATCTCGTAGAATCGGTCAGTCCCAGCCAGGATGCTGGACTCTGTGAACAACAGGCAGCTGGATGGCTCAGCCGTCTGAATCTCCTGCAATTAACAAAACAAAATAATATAAATAGGAGATGTAATGAATCAACCGATCTCGATCTCGACTAGCACTTGTGCTAACTTTCAGCTCTCTTTAACAACAATTTTAACTTTTGTATAAATATAAATATACAGTTCATATTTCAATAATTTTGTTTGGATGTATCTTATAATGTACATACGATATTGTTTTTGTTGTTGTTAATAAACTTCAAACTTCAAACCCTACAGTATTTCTGAAAAGAGCTCAGTAGTTTGGATTTCCTATCAGACAAAATGATACAAAATAAGATGTAATGTAGCAATCCTAACAAATTTAAATTATTCAAATTAAACCAGAGGAAACTGACTAGAAATATTTTAAATGATTGAAAGTGAGCAAAGAAAAATAGCAATGAGCAATGAAAATGGTTACATGGGAACGCCCCCCATTCAAGAGTCTTCGTGGCTCAATGGGTTGAGCACCGGTCTAGCAATCTGTAGGTCTCGGGTTCGATTCCCGGCGAGGCCTATTTTTCTTTGCTCATTTTCAATCAAATTAAATTGTTATAAACGTCATGAGTAAATATTACTGACCTTTCTAACGCAAAACTTGGAGAGACCCTCACTGAACTTGAGGATGCTGATCTTGGTTGGCATGGCGGCGCACAGGTAGAACGAGTTGTCCACCTTACCAGCAGAAAACAAGTGACATGACTGCAAGAGAAGAAAACAAAATGTGATATGAGATTACTCTTAGAAAGTAACCTAACATAAATTGTATGGCTCAATATTATCAGTGAAATTGGAGAGACCTTCACTTTACGCGAGTAGGCTAATCTTGGTTGGCATGGCGGCGCACAGATAGAACGAGTTGCCGACCTAGGGGTAGCAGTAAAAATACCAAAAAAATATTGCAGGATAATAGCATGCTGAATCTCTACAACATAAGTCTCTATGGAACGAAGCAAAAAATTAATATAGTATTATCAAGTAACATAATATTTTCTTCTAACCCATACCAAGAAGACATATCACAGAGAAAAAGGTTTGCAACATTCATAAATACTCACATGAATGTTCTCAATGTTGACGTAGTCAATGTCCACATCGGTGATACTGGCCTGGCTGCACATGGTTCTCAGATGCTTTAGATCGACGATGCACAGGTTTCTCTCGGGCCCTGCACAAATTATAGAAATAACAATTATAATCATAATTATTTTGCAGTCCTTGAATATTCTCATAGCAATAGAAGAAGAAGATACTTTAGGTAACAGCACTTTGATTATTCAAGAACTAATTCATATATGATCATTTCTATTCATCCAGTATCAGGGCAATCATTATCAGATAATCTGTATAAGCTGCATTTATTATCAACCATGTCATTGGTTCAAATTCAAAGATGTACAACTCCCTTGGGAGCATTCTAATCCCAAGCTGACACTGCAGTCTGACTACACACTGTTCTAAGATTGTTCAGATCTTCGTCACAGGTTCCTCTCTGGCCCTACAAGATAATATACAGTACATCACATAACATAATTATTTTGCAGTCCTCGAATATTCTCATAGCAATAGAAGAATAACATCACTTTGATTATTACTCAAGAGTTGTCCCTCTCAAAAGGATCTTTTCATTGCACACAATTTTGGTTAGTGATAACTATTTCATATATGATAATTTTATTCAATCAATGCAGCAATTGTTATCAGGGAATTTTTATAAGCTGCATTTATTATCAACCATGTCATTGGTTCAAATTCAAAGATGTACAAACTCCCTTGGGAGCATTCTTGTCCCAGGCTGACACTGCGGCCTGACTGATCATGGTTCTCAACTGCTTCAAATTCTCAATTTACAGGTTTCTTTCTGGCCCTGCAAAATAATAGAAATCATGATTATAATGTTTGCAGTCCATGAAGACTCATATTACAGATTACCGAAGAAGAATGATGCTTAATGGGACACCACAATGATTATTCTTTGACGAGGTGTGGCTCTTTAATAAATGGTCCTTTTCATCGATACACATTTCATTCATCAATTTAGTTTTTTTTGAAAAATAATTCAATTCTGAATTTGTTACACATGAAAAGTGCACACCACTATCAGCCCATATCCATATACTGTGTCTATAATCATCTCTTGCACAATAGTTTGGTGCAAATCAGTCAATCAGTTCTTGAGATAACATTATCACGAGAACAGGACGTACAGACGTCTAGATGGACGGACTACCCAAAAACATAATGCCTCCAGCCACTTTGTTGCAGAGGCATACAAATATCATGATCCGCATGCTTACCTATGATCATGACGGCCAGACTGAGCTGGGAGATGATCTGCATCTGGAAGACGCTGCTCACCCCTCCTATCTGTGCCAATGGTTTCTTCCGGTCCATCAGCAGCATAACGTAGAGTCCCTCCTCTGCTCCGATCAGAAGTAACTATTATGAATAAAGGGGGGTATTAAACGGGTGTCAAATAGTAATGATTTAAATACTTGTCATTATCATTATACTGAAGCTTATAATCATCTCAGAATTAAAATCACACAAACATCACGATCCCCTGACAGAAAGTATACACAGCATTTCCATCATTGCTAATAAGCAGAGTGCAGTTGATGTCCGGCATATTTTCCTGGTCAAGATTCATTAGTGTGTTGCAGATCAGTTTGGCCTGGTCACAAACATTCCTTCAAGTCTACCAATACTCATCGACTCTTATGACCATCTCAGAACTTGAATCACAAAATCATTACAATCCCCTGATGGATACAAAACTTAAATTTTTACTGATGAGGAGAGTATAGTTGATGTCCAGTCTATTTTCCTGGCCAAGTTTCAGCAGTGTGTTTCCGATCAGCTAGGCCTGGTCAGGAACCATTCCTTCCAGTATGACATTATTGACTCAAAATGGTATAATTATCTCAGAACTAAAACTACAAAATCATCACAATCCTCTAGATGTGATGATACACAACTCACGTCATCACTGATGAGGAGAGTACAGTTGATATCCAGCCTATTTTCCTGGCTGAGTTTCAGCAAGGTGTTGCCGATCAGTCTAGCCTGGTCCCGAACCGCACCATCGGGTCCAACGTTGCGAGCTCTGATACTTGCCACCTCTAGGCCAACCTGGCAAAAAAACAATAATGATAAAACAACATTAATTACTCTTACTTATGTTCATATCTATGTGTGTTTCCCCACAAACCATTAACTTATTAATACAAACCTTTGAAACAAATATATGTTAACAGCAGTAATATTTTTGGGGACAAAGTGACAAAGTGGGGGATAGACACTCGCCATCCATTTTGTTTGTCCTGAAAACTTCCAGGTAGATGGTCTAATTGTCTGGCCAGGATGCAAGTGTTTATTGGACAAGGCTCAATAATAAAGAAAAGGAAAATAATCACTAATTGGAAAGAGTTAAACACTATCTAAACAATTTTCCTTTACATATTTTGGACGAAATAATAATCATTTGCCATCTATCTTGGTGTACTATTTATAGAGGCAATATTATTATCCTTGGTCATCATGTAAACCAACACAATTATCTTGTGCACCATCTCAACTCCCAGGAGAGCATACAAGCTACTTACCATCCATTGCTGTTTGTCCTGGAAACTTGGTGCCATCAGGTAGAGCATCTTGGTGTCCGGCCAGCAAGTGGTCACTGGTCGAGCCTCAAGTTGGGATGAAACAGCCAAGGACAATCATCCTCAAACATTCAGATTAGCTTTAATCAAAGTCTTTAGGAAATAGTACGACTTACCATCCATTGCTGTTTGTCCTGGAAGCTTGGTGCCATCAGATAGAGCGTCTTGGTATCAGGCCAGCAAGTGGTGACTGGTCGAGACTCCAACCGGAACACAAAGGGCAGGTCGCTGGATGCTGTGTTGGGCAACTCGGCTGCAGAGACTCCCGCATGAACGGTCACTAGGGCATCATCTGGACACAGGTCATAATCCAAGTAGGGTGTGCCAGATCCTGATAAGTAACATTGGGAAGACAATGAAAATTGTGTCAGTCTGTCTTTTTAAAAATTGAATAAATGGGTCGGCCGCAAAGATAACAGCATGAACGGAAAACGGGCCGACGCTCACTTACAAAAGGTCACGTGACTTTAGAACCGTATACCCGGTCGTTGCAAATTTGGTCTCAAAAGTTGCGCAAGACTTCAATGAAAAAACTCATGAAGTCGTGCGGCAATACCTGCGCGCGTTGCGGAATTATCGCGCGAAAAGTCGAGGGGGGGGTGGATTCCACCCCCCCCCCCGGCCTGGTTAGGGTTAAAGCAGCACATGCCTACAGGGTATAGACAGGGTTAACATAAAAGTGATATTTTGGCCACAGTTATTCAGTTAACTCTTTCCAAGCCCTGGCATACCAGCGGTTGCAATTTCCTTACTTTGTTACACTTTTCTTGTGAGAGTCAAAATAGGGCCTAAAGAATCTTCTTCAGAGGCTATAACTGACGAGGAAACATAAAATACATAACACTATATACTCAACTTAATACAAACACATGCATACAGCTAAGGAAGGGGGTGGAGACATAGAACAATAACGAGGCTGTGAGTGGCCAATCAAACTTGGCTGGGATTGGAGGGAAAACACACAAAGAAGATGTTACTTTTTTCTTGTGTATTTGATTTGCCAAATAAATAATAATATAATAATAATTAAAATAAAACATACCTGTTGAATTCTCCTTGTCATACAGGCACAACCTTCTTCCTTCCATCTGCACCCACTTCTTCTCCCAGCCTTGCTTGTTGACCCTAAAAAGAAACAATGAAAGCATAAAACATAATTAAATGATTAAATACCAATACAACACACAGCACATATTCTTGTTACACACATCTGCAGGGGACATGAATTTGGTAAAAATCCATGAGGACAATTAATGACATAGGGCGGTATTCTACTAAATGTATCAACTTAGGCTGGACTACGTTCATAACCTTGGACTAACTAATCCACACTTCAGTCCACACCTCAAATTAGTTAAACCTGCAAACTTGTCACTTTAGGCTGGCTTAGTCATAAACAGGCCTACCAGAATTTAAAAAAATTTAGTCCAGACTAAAGTCCAGACTCAACTTAATCAGGGGTTAGTTGACACTTAGTTAGTACTTTAGGCCAGACTAATTTAGTAGAATACCTGCCATTATGTTTAATTACCATTGAGTCTACCTTATTTGTGGCCACCACCTTATGACCACAACCTCTTTTGTAGCCTTTCTTCTGTGCCCCCACCCCTCTTCTTTCCAATGCACCTTTTTACACAAAATGTGCAAAGGCCTGAAACAAGCATTCATTGATTTGTTTTCATTGATTCATTGATTCATTGCCCTGTCCGTCTACCTGCAATGAAGATTCTATGAGGATCAAATGCCAGCTGAGCCTTATATGCTTAACGTTATATTTGATTTGATTATATATGATTACGATGTACAATATTCAAAATAAATTTTAAATTACCATTAAATATTAAATATTTTTGTCAATTCTTCTATTGTATTATTAATTTCAAGATGTATTATGTAATCTGTAATATGAATATGTATATATATTTATTTTAAATTGTATATATTGAACTGGTTATCATTGACAATAAACAAATTTCATTTCATTTCAAATGTACCTTGGGGTCTTCATCCAGCCCTGCAGCTGGCAGCAGCTCAGGTTGCTGTTGCCAGACATGGCAGACTCCTGGCCAAACGAAGTCACCGACGATGCCGCGGACGAAACCGTAGACGATGCAGATGAGATGGACCTTGGGGTGCTGGAGGGGGAAGGACCTTCCAATGCCTGCTTGAAGTGTCTCATGAACTGGAAGGGCAGGCCACAGGTGTGGGGTAGACAGGGGGCGCACTTGGGGTGGCAGATGAGGTGACATTCTAGATATAAGGAAATGAAACAAGGAATTACAACAATGTAATGACAAATTAAATAGCAAATAAAGCAAAAAAAGGAAAGAAGAAAATTCATAATAGGAATAAGCAAATAGAAGGAAAAGGTCTAGTAATGGCTTACTTGAAGTGCCTTTATAATTGGATGGCAGATTACAGGTGTAGGGCAGCCAAGCAGCATGCTCAGGCCACCTGTGATTTGAGAAGTGATGCAACACATACGACCTGCAAACAGACTGAAGTGATGCATAACTCATTAATTTATCTGTGATGAAATGAGAAAACCAGACAAACTAGACATAATACCTGCACCCAACAACATTTACATCATACATTGGCATTTGTCCTTCTGACGTCCAAAGTGGATGGTGTCGGCACAGGCACACCTCTTCATGCACCTCATACTGATACCGATCATGAAGCGTTTCATAACTCATTCATTCTATTAGGGATAAATTGAGAAACCAGACTAAGACACAATACCCATACACACACACATACCTTGGCACTTGGCCACCTGTCGTCCAAAGTGGATGGTATCGGCACATGCCGAGCACTTGGTGCCCCTCATGCTGAGACCGACCGTGAAGCGATGCGGGATGTTGTGCTTCATGCGCTCTTTGAGTCGCTTCATCGTTCCTTTCCCGGTCCCCAGCGCCTTGTTGTAGCGCTTCTCACCCGGTGTGGGCAGGATCAGGCTGGAGGCTGGGCTTGACCGGTTGCCGGGCGACTGGACGATGGCCGAGATGAGGTTGGCGCTGGCCGTCTGGGTGAAGTTGGGGGTGGACGGGGTGGAGGGGCACGGCAGCTCGGACAGGGTCATGGTCGAGCCTGCATCAGAGGCTGATGAAATGGCTGGAAAAGGAGCATTCGAAATATAGTAAATCATAATAGATATATTTAAATAAGAGATAAATATCTTTGAATAAGAATATTGCATTGGTAGTCTGGTGACATTGAAGTTTAACAGGGTTGGGGCATAACAATGAGCCAGGGTTAAGGCATTACAATGAGAATCAGAAGCACATTAAATTGTGTGAAAAGTTGTTTGCATCTTGTTTACTTCATTCATACTTTGCATTTCTTTACAGCAGTTTATTTTACCACACATACTGCTTAAATATTACCTTGTGTTGTAGTTGAGTTATATTCTTTTTAACTCTGTAACACAAAATATTTAAGGAGAAATATTTCTAGTGGTGGTTTACTTTAAAGGCATATATGCGTGGGTTATAAAGGGTAGTCAGCAAATTCCAACTCGACTCTACCGTAATCTCTCGAGGTAAACTCACGATATGTGTTGGATCGATCGAAGAGAGGTGCTTCAAAATATCTGAACAAAGGCCTTCTTATGAGATTGCATGCAGCAAACAAATTTCTCACGCTGTCACCTAGGCATCAAACGGCGGCACTTTGAAGTCGGTTGCGGTTAAGCGTGTTACGTGATATTTTCGCTCGTAAACATCTCTGATGGATCTCCATTCGACTAGTACAAACATTCCGAACGCGACTATTTTTTATGAATTTTTGACTCGGGTATTCGGAAGCGGGACAGTTTGCGATCGCTACTTATAACTGAGCCAATGGAGATAACGTACCGTGCGTAAAAGTGCGCAAGATGGATCCACGCGTCTATTAACCCACGCATATATGCCTTTAAGTAAAATTACCACAGCACTAGCCCCAAACTAACTTACCTCTGAGTTTTGCAGCCTGTAGATCCGATCTGGCTTGGTCAAGGGTTTTCTGTAGCTCCCATGCACGGCTCCTCTCAGCATCAAGCTTCTGCTGCAAGTCTTTCACCTGATGGAGGAAAACATTAGAAACATGAGAGAGAATAACAGCAAGTACAGAAGAGGACAACTAGGAGAACAAAGGAGAGGGGAACATCATTCTGAAATAACGGGGAACACACACTGGCTTGATCCAGGGCTTTCTGAAGCTCCCATGCACGGCTCCTCTCAGCATCCAGCTTTGGCTGCAAGTCTTTTACCTGAGTGGGACACAAATATAGGTATGAAAATGCTCATACTTTGATTTCTCAGAAAAGGTATCATTATCTCATGAAAAATAGAGGTCGACTATATCTACACCACCTTTTCAAATTTAGGAATTTATATGATAATAAGCACTGTCAACACAGAAACAAACTGAGATATGGCCGATGATGCAAATGCTGCAAGACATAGTTTCTGACCTGGTGAGCAGGATAATTTTTATCTAAGGCCCACTCTCCTGCCAAAATTACCTTGTGCACACAATTCCTACCGACACTCTAACCTGTGCATCATTCATAATCATAAAATAATGATAGCTACTTAATATAGGGCACATTTAGTCTTGCGATGTTTGCGGTGTATCATCGTTTTCACCCTGATCATCGGATGCACACTGTAACCAATCCAGCAAATACAGTGCACATTATCCACTGCCATGGGACTATTCCAGCCAGGCACCTTCCGTGTTATCATTTCTTCACCTGGGTCAAGAGCAGCAAGCTGTATACTAACCTGCATGGATACACTGACACCGGCGATCCCCGATGGTCGGTCCCAGGAGGACAACGACTGAGGTGCCATGCTAAACAGACGACCCTTTTTCTTTTTGGGCAGGGCCTCAACTTTGGCTTGAAGGAAGCCTGTCCAATGTATGGCTATTTTGCAACTTGGTACTGATTGAATACTAACCTGCATGGATACACTGACACCGGCGATGCCCGACGGTCGGTCCCAGGTGGACGGCTGGGGTGTCTTGCTAAACAGACGACCCTTTTTCTTCTTGGGTGGAGCTTCCACCTTGGCTTGAAGGAAGTCAATCAGCTTGGTTTGCTGGGAGGAGATCCCCTCAAACTTCACCTTCTCATGACTGTGATGTACCTATGGTTACAAAAATTGTAGATTTAAAATTATTATTAAATATTTTTCACACTATTAAGTATACATTATCTTTGGTAAAAAAAGCTTCTGTCAACCTTTCTGTCAGGCCTGAAGGAAGTTGAACAGCTTGGTCTGTTGGAAATGTCACCTTCTCGTGATTGTGATGTGCCTGTGGATGATGAAGAGTACAGATTACAATACATAATTATGAAATGTTTACTTCTTTGTATTCTTTGGTGGGGCCTCCCAGGTGATTGGCTGGGGCGTCTTGCTAAACAGGCGACCCTTTTTCTTCTTTGTCGGTCGGAGCTTTCAACCTTGGCTTGAAGGAAGTCAGTCAGCTTGGTTTGTTGCGAAGAGATCCCTTCAAATTTCTCCTTCTCATGATTGTGATGGACCTGTGCATAAATAAGTATGAAACATTGTAATAAAATGTTTGTTTTGTACTGTTCATTATTTGTTCTTGTTCTTTGGTGGAAGCCTCGATCTTCGCTTGAAGACAGTCGATCAGTTTGGTTTACTTGGATGAGATCCCCTCAAACTTCACCTTCTCGTGATTGTGATGTACCTGTCCATAAATAATTGTAAATTTGACATTATTACTTGGAAGTGTTTTTTTTTTTTTTTTTAATTCAAAGAGTTCAGAGCCTTTTTTTCTTTTGTTTTTAGATTCCATCATATAATGCTAAATATCGTCTTTTAGACGGTATCTGACTGATTATTTATCAACATGTAGTTTTGTCCACATACAGTAAAAACATTATGAAACAAAGATGTTAGTCCCACCTGTAGGCTTTCGAGTTGGTTCTCGACATCATGCTTCTCTTCCTTGATATTCTCCCCCTTCGATATAGCCTCCTCCAGGCACTGTGTCAGCTGGAAGTTGATGCTCTTACTCTCTTTCAGTTTCTCATCAAGCTCCTCCATCTGCAAACAAACAAACCATGAAAGGGAGTCAAAATATTAGTTGCAATAATAGAAAACTACCCAATAATCCCCTTGGCAATAGCATTATATGTCCGCTAATCGTTGATCTCTCTTTTTTTTAAATTCTTCTTCAGATATTCTGTCAGCTGAAGTTGATGCTCTTACTCTCTTTCAGTTTCTCATCAAGCTCCTCCAACTGCAAACAAACAAAACATGAAAGTGATTTCAAATACTATCAATATGATCCTAAAATGCTATTTTGTAACAGCATTATGGTCATAGCGGGAATAAAATCATCCTAATCCGTACTAATCTTAATCCTCATTCTCTCTGACACAGCCTCCTCCAGGCACTGTGTCAGCTTGAAGTTAATGCTCTTACTCTCCTTCCGTTACTCATCAAGCTACTCCAACTAAACATTAAAACAAAATGTACCAATATCAGATTATAATTGTTGACTCCGTAGAAACTTTAAAAATATCATCCTAAAATTTGTGTTTTTCTTCAACTGTTTATCCTTGTAATTTAGAGACAGAGAATTAGAAAAATCGTCAACTATTGTGAAAAGGGGAAGAAACCAAACGTGACATAGCATTGTTGAATTAAAATTCTTTTTCAATCTTTAACTACAAACATACCTTTTCTAGCTTTGTGGTGGAGGAAGATGCAGTTTATTGAGACAAAAAATGGGCAACCTCTACGTAAATGTGATAAAACAGAAATGGTAGAACAAGGATAATATGAAATTCACAAAAGCAAATAAAATCTCTCACCTCTTTGTCCAGTTTGATGTTATCCTCCTGTTCATCGCTGTATTTCTGCTGCAGCTCTTTGACTGCAACCTCCAGGAGAGCCTTGTTCTTCTCTATCTCGTCAAGCTGGGTATTATGGAAATATAAAGAAAGTAACCATAAAAATATAAACATGTTCAGGGGCAGTTTGCATTTTTCTAGTTTGATGTTATCCTCCTGTTCGTGGCTGTATTTCTGCTGCAGCTCTTTGACTGCGACTTCCAGTAGAGCCTTGTTTTTCTCTATCTCATCCAGCTGGTGCATTATGAAGATAAAAAGAAGAATAATGATTGAATGTGAATATAATTAAATTTAAAAGTGAAAGTTCTATTCAATGAGTTGAACAATCACTCAAGTTGTATTTTACATGTTCAGGACTGCTTTTTTACCGGTGAATATTAACTTATTAGAACCTAGAACGATTCTTGTTACCAGCGCTCAACATTAGCTTTAACCATGAAACAAACACTTAAATGCATATGATGAAGAAAGGGACTCACATTCTCCATGAGCTGGTTGATGCGTTGGCTCTGTTCATTAAACTGCTTGTGCCACGAATCTAAATAACTTTAAAAACTGTGAAAGTTCTATTCAATAAGTTGAACAAACACTCCCAGTTATATTTTACATGTTCAGGACTGCCTTATTACCAGTAAATATTAACTTATTAGAACCTAGAACTATAAAACAAATAGATTCTTGCTCAACATTACCTTTAACCATGAAACAAACACTTGAATGCATATGATGAAGGAACTTACATTCTCCATGAGCTCGTTGATGCGTTGGCTCTGCTCATTAAACTGTTTGTGCCACGAATCCAGCTCATTATTGTGTGTCTTGTCCTTGGATTCAATCGTCTCTGTCAACTCTGCAATCTTCTGCTCAGCTCGGGATCTACACAAAATAACAAAAAATCAAAAAATCAAAAAATGCATTTTGAATAAAGAATACCGAGTTTAGGATCTAAAAAGAAGAAAAATGGTGGATGAAAAATACATACAAAATATATAGACACAACTTTGTCACTAACAGACTCAGCAATCTCAGAACCTAGAACATCTGAATAAGGAAAAGTAATCTAGGCTTTCTCCTAGCTTTTGGCGACACCTCGCAGTCACCTGTCTTTCTCTTGAAGCTCTACTCTCTTCTTCTTCTGGTTAATCTGCCTCCTTCAATCCTGAAGATTCTTGCAGATACTGTGTGTGTGTATGCACTGGGTGCGCAAGTGCTTATTTACAAAGTGCAAGTAAAAGTCTAGTCTGGTATTTACTTCATTCCTTCGGTCAGGTGGCGCGGAAGGCCTCTACAGATGGCGCCAGGACAACCTCTAAGGGAAGGGCATTCCACTGACGAGCTGTTCGAGGGAAGTACGACTGCTGATGTTGATCAGTTCTCTCACTGTTTCCCTCCCCTGACGGCACTCTTCTAGCCTCAACTCCAGATACTTCCTATTAGATCATCCTGAATATGCCAATAAAGTATTCTATTTCTATTTCTTACCCTGCTTGCTGGGTGTCTTCCAGCATTTTGGAGACATCACACAGCCTTGCGTCTTTCTCTTGAAGCTCTTCTCTCGCTGCATCCCTAGCCTGACGACACTCCATTAGCCTCTTCTCCAGTCAACCCATAATAATCTCTAGGTTTTAAATCATCATAAATCTTTGCCAATAAAGTATTCTATTTCTTACCCTGCTTGCTGGGTGTCTTCTACCATTTTGGAGACATCCTGCAGCCTCGCTTCTTTCTCTTGAAGCTCTTCTCTCGCTGCGTCCCTAGCCTGACGACACTCCTCTAGCCTTGTCTCCAGCCGTTCTGTAATTGTCTCCAGGTCTATGATCTGCTCCTCCAGCATGGTGCAAGTTGTCTTAAGCATGTTAATGTTCTGATGTTTTTAGAAAAAATAAAGAATTTGAAACATGTTGTGAAGTTACGATACCGTTCTGCGATGCAGATGAAAATATAGCTCCATTCCTAGTCCTTAACATGATGTCCTTTATTTAACAAAACATTCCAAGTTATAAATCAATGCAAACATTCAAAGTAGTGCATTTGTCACAAATTGATTAAAAACAGTTTCTCTTCAAATGGTAGGTGAAAAAATATTCTTCAAAGACCAAAAAAAATGAGATATTTTCAAGAATTACTCTACTTTGTAACACACTGACACAGTTGACACAAATACTCTCAAAAACAGGTTCAAAGTAAAATACTACATTCTGATTCAAACAAATCCGATTGATTTTTGTCAATATTGTCTTGTATTTCTTAAGAGCAAGAATATACACACAAGTAAGCATTTAATAAAATTAAAATTTTAATTTAGGGGACTGCACATTGTGGACTAAGCAACTCACCAGTTCATTCTGTTCGAGTTTGTTGTGGTCATCAGCCAGCGATGCGTCCAGCTGCTGTACCTGGGTGACCAGTCGTCCCTTGTCCATGGCAAATGCCTCGCAGCGGTCAACCAGATCTTGGCGCTCTCTGGTCAGCGCGGCGCATTGATCGGTCTTCTCTCTTAGCTGCGTCTCCATGGACGTCATTCGAGTGGAACGCTCACGCAAGACTTTGACCTCCTCCTCTAACAACTTCTTTTCCCCCTAGAGATAACAATTAAGGACAAAAATTATGAAAGAAATAATTTCATTTATATATATATTTTTGTTCACCAACTATAAACCTGTGTATAGTGACAGCCTACGGGAAACAATTGACCACTGTTAGCAGGCGACCTTTATATGCAGGTTTCATAACATTGCTTTTCTGCAGGGGATCAAGTGCCTCTATAAGCAGGTTGGCTACTATAGTGGCCACTAAGGTAGGTATGACTGCATTATCCATTTCTCAGTCATTTTTTTGTAATGCGTCTCCATGGACTCAATCACTCACTACTCCCCTCGATACGTGCTCCTTTTCCTCCATGAAAGAATGATATTGTTCCCTGATCAAAGGATAATTTCAATTTAGAAAAACATGGAGAAAAGCTAAGCACAAATTTGACACATTCAAGAAAACAAATGATTCCTGGTCGGTGTGGCACATTGCTAAATTGTTTGGGATCAATACTCTCCATCTTCTCCTGTTAAAAATACTTGGCGGCTCTAAGGGATCATTTAGCCCCCGAAAAGATCAAAGACCCCTATCATTTATAAATTCAGAGTTTTATGTAAAAACAAATTACAGAGTGCTATTTTCTATGCAGGCAAGCTTGAAAAGTAAACAAAACATATCAATATGAAGTAAAACATTTTACTAAAAGTAAGACATCATTCAATATCAAACCATAAGAAAGGCATGCTTTTTATTATTATATGTTTTTCTTCTCGGTCATCAAATAAAATAACATAGAAAATGAGGCAACAGAATCATCAATGATAACAAAGAAATTTATAAATCAATTTATCAAATTAATTTTAGTGTCATGCTTATTGAACAAGTACAGCCAGAGTATCCAGCTATTTGTGCCAGACTGCCAGTTATTATCCATTTTCCAAAATTGCAATTCGAATAGATCAGTTATTGCTATGTTTGACAAGCTCTACAGTTGTAATTTGCAACATTTTCTGAACTAAGTGTGTATAAAATGTGGATACATTACAAAACTTCACTACGTACTGCTAGAAATGAACATTGCCAAACTGGCAGCGAAGGGGACTTAAATAGTAGACTATTAGCACTTTAAACATAGCAACCAAGCATAAGCACATGTCCACAAACTGTACAAACAGAATGTTAAGATAAACCACTATATTCTTAATATCATAGTTTGTTAACCAATTTATTTAAGAGAGTAAAGAACTAATGAGTTAAAAAAAAAAAAAAAACATCTACCGTAATAATGTGGTGGTATAGAAATGCCTGTTGTCCTAGGTAACAGCTGAGTGTAGTAACCAATTCTATAGTATACTATCAGACCTATGATGGATTATTTCATCAGTTGTTTTATATCAATCATTAACTATCGCATTTTTTCAGGAAATTGCTTGCCAGTTTTAAGATAAAAAAACTAAGTAATTCTGATAATTCTGATAATTCTGATCAATAAATATGGGTAACTGAGCATCAACGTGCTGGCATGCTGGGCATAGTGCATCTACAAATATGATAATTGACTTCACTGGCATTATAGCATATATTTTAAATCTATTCAGCCATGTCACATAACTGTCTTTGTTAGTCATTTGCAAGTCAAAATCAACAGAGAAATTCTGTATGAGCCGTACGAGTGGTGTAATAATAAATATATATATCACCTAACTGGAATATAATATAAATGCTCAGTTTAAATGTTAAAACTTTTAAAAAATTGGTGTAATATTTCATTATCTTTTCAAAATCATATTACTGCATTCATGCAACAAAAAGTGTGTACTAACAAAATCGTATGCAGAAAAAGGAAAATAATGAAAGAACATTTTTGTTAAAAGAGTACAATTTATCAAAGTTTGCAAGTGAATTACCCTGTAAACTACATAATTAAACATATTTTAAAATATATGTGACTGGCTATAGCAAAACCCTGCACTTGTCGGTAAAAATAAAAATGTAGATTTTCATACCATTAGAAAGGCCTCATCACAAGCTTTGATGCTTGTTCTAAAATATTAGTCAATAATTGGCGAAGATATGATTGTTTCAATTTTACAGTCATACGTCTTTTACACACATTATGTGAACTTAAAATGCCCATTTCTTCAAAACATGAATTACCGACAAGTGCAGGGATTTGCTATAACCGGTCACATATAATAACACATTGATCAAAAACAAAACAATGAAATGGATGGTTTACACTGCCATCTTAATCTCTTAATATATTACCCTTATATTTTGCATTATCTTTATTTGTATCTTTATTTTTTTCTTGGGTGAAAAGGGGTAAAGCAAAATGTGTCAACAAAATAAGTATCATGCAAATGGCAACAACATGCAGAATCGCCATTAGCTGCTCTTATATATATTCTCAACATATATCTGCAACCTACCAACAACACAATAATGAAACAAGAACATACAAATCAAAAGATAATTATTTTAACTACTTTCTTGAATCTTGCATAATGCAAAGAATAATAACATGCAGAATTGTGGGTAGCTGCTAAGAAATACTCGGTATACACATTACCTGCTGTTGGTTTTCCATCAATTTCTTTTTCCCCTAGTGGTGATTATCAAAAGCAAAATAATGACAAATTTATACAATTACAACAAATCATAAACAGTTTTCAAATGGATCTTGTGTCATGCACGAACGTGTACATAATCGCTGGTACATTTTACTCGCACACTCTACCTGTACATGTTAATAACGTATAGATTCTTATAAACTACTGTATATAATCACGGTGAATGCAACCTATGCATTGGAATGTGCCAAATGGAATGCAAAGTTCTTGGTAATGTGGGGCTATGATCCAAGTTCAAATCCTTGCCTCCAATAACCCTCATCCATGCAAACACATTAATTTCGGGGTTCCTCAAGAAGAACAATTACTGCTAGACCAAAAAATACTGTGATTCACCATAGTTACCTCATTTTGTATTAGATGTATGGAAATCAGCATGTTAAAGTGTATAAACGTTATCATTACTTGTTTTGTTTTTGGCAGATGTCTTTTGAAAAGACTAAACCTTCATGAAGGGTCTTTGTAGATCAATGGCAGAGCACCTCTCTAGCAATTCAGACATCCCGGGTCAATTCCCTGCCGAATTTTCTTTGCTTATTTGTATTATTTAATTTTTCTGGTCAGTTTCCTTTGTGTGAATTTAAATATATTTTTTGATTGAAAGACAGTTATAGTATTATATTAGGTATGGTTTGGTCTATATAATGCAGACTTTCAGATATGCACACCTCCCGTCTACCTGACCTCTTGTATCCTGGACTTTGTGTCAATTAGGCAGTAGCCTGTTTTTCCTATCTTCTTTAAAATGTTTCGATTCAGGTTCTTTGTTTTTGTTTCTTAATGTACTCTGTCATTTTAGCCTCTGAGGAAGATTCGGCTAGGATTTAAAATGTAGGCCCTATATTGACTCTCATTTCATTACACAGGGGGGTGTTTCACAAAGATCCTAAGTTAAATATTATGGAAAGCCATTAATGTCTTGAAACAATTTTATAAAAGTTATGTTGAAATGCATAAAATGTTGATTCAAATCATATATATTTTCTAACTATCAAAGAGATTCATAATCTTCACATAAAATTCATGAAATCTCTTTGATAATTAGAAAATATACATGATTTGAATCAACATTTTATGCATTTCAACATAACTTTTACAAAAATGTTTCAAGACACTAATGGCTTTCCATAATATTTAAGACCATCTTAGTGCTAAGATCAACTTAGGATCTTTGTGAAACACCCCCAGGTGTTATTATAGTAGATAAGCAGTTTTCAGCAGTATTATGCATCATTCTTTGTCTTACCTCCAGATTGTCTAGCCTCGTTGCAGCGTTCTCTATCTCCTCCTGTAGTCTGGTCTGCAGACCCCTCACTTGCTGCTTGAGCTCAGCCTCGCTCTCCTCCACCTGCCGAGAGCACACCTCGAACCTCTCGCATCGGGCCTGGGCCTCCCTCAACTGGTCCCTTAGGCTGAACAGCTCTTCCTCATATTTGTCTGCCACCTGAAAATGAAAATGAGAAACACACAAAGATAAGTACATGTAAGACTGGAATAGAGCTGAGTCAAACCGGATATTTTGCATTTCGAATATGAGTCGTGTAAAAACGGTCGGATATCGAATATCCGAAACAAAAAAAATAAATAAATAATTTATTTTAATTTATTTTTATTTTTTTATTTTTTATTTTTAAATAAATATTCTGTCCGTTTTTTCAATTAGAATCGGCAGTACAGTGTGATGTTAGTGTACAAACTGCTGTCAAGATGAAATACTTCGATATATCATCCTTCTAAATTTGGCACTCACTATACCACTTGTATATTAATCCTCTTACCTTTGGTTTATTATTTGTTTTGTTTATTTGTAATTTATGTAAAATACCTTAACTTTTAACTTTAGCAAAAGGTAAGCAGGGTTCAATGTGCCATTTTCTGATCGAATCTCTCGAATGGGGATTTTTTTTTTTTTTTTTTTTTTTTTTTTTTCGGATATTTGTATCCGAAAATTTGTATTCGGTATCCGACCTTCACGGTCGGATATCGAATAGCCATTCGATTTGACTCAGCTCTAGACTGGAATATGAGAAGTAATCCTACTACAGGGCTCGACACTCGCACTGGCCCGCTGGCCAGTTTTCAACCCGATATTGACAACAATTTTTAAAAACTTCCATTTCCTTCCATGCCATACTTCATCTATAATAATAGGTTTGATCAGGAAAGAATGATATTTTGAAAAGGAAAAAGTTTACTCAAGAAATTCAATTTTCGGGCCAGTAAATTTTGCTTTCGGGCCACCAGAAAAGGGGGAAGAAATTATTTTACTGGCCTGACCGGGCCACTGACCAAAAAGGTAAGTGTGCCTACTAGATTTGATAAGAAACAGACCTCAAACCTCTCACAGCGCGAATAAGCCTCACTCAACTGAACCCTTAGACTAAAGAGATCTTCCTCATATTTGTCAGCCATCTATTGTTGGAAATATTAACATGCACAGATAAGTTCATGTGGGACTGCAAATGTACAGGTGGGTACATGTGGGGCTGGAATATGTAACGAAATTAAACCTTATGGGAGCAGAGAGACTGGTTTATGACATGAATTTAAACCAGATGTTTTCGGACCTATTCTTTTTCATCATACCTTGGTCTGGTCTGGTCTGCATTTCTTTGGTCTGGTCTGTGAGACTGTTCTAGGACCTCTGGGCCTGCTTGAGCAAAAACCCCAGCCCACTAGGTGTCGATTTCGGGAGTATTTCCCTCCCGGGACTCGCTATAATTTTTCGGGGGAGTCACGGGTACCCGAAATTTATCGGCATGTCACGCCGCTGGGAAAACATGTTCATTCAAGTGACAAAAATGCAGCGTATTTATGACAAACTCGGGTGTTCAAAGAGGGAAAAAGGAAAGAAAAGAAAATGAGAGTGGGCAGATAACTTGGGCGTTCAAAAAGGGGACTTTTGCTTTTTTTTTCGGGATATCGAGTATCGATTTTTGCGCCCGAGACTCGACATTTTTCGGCGGGACCCGGGCACCCGTGACTCGTCAACAGCACTACAGCCCACCAATCTGGGTTTCATTATTGTAAATAGAAATTTAAAAAACTATATTCCTAGATAGATAACACTGACTGTCGTTATCATCATACCTTGTCTAATCTGGTCTGCATTTCCTTGGTCTGGTCTGTGAGACTGTTCTTGGACCTCTGAGTCTGCTTGAGCTCAAACTCCAGCCTCCCGACCTGGGTCTGCAGGTAGAGCCGGTCCTGGTTCAGGTCCGAGAACTTCTCATTATCCATCCGCCTAAGAAAATAAAATGGAAATCATCAATCATAGTATACTTAATGGTAAATATATTACTCATTGCGGATATAGTATCGGAAATAATATCGCTAGTGATATTCGTTTGTCTCGCAATGTATGGTCAACATGGAATCTAAAAGATCACGACGTTTCGTATGCCGCTGCAATACTTTGTCAAGTGATATAAAGTAACGTAAAACAATCCTATTTATGCTCTCATGCGGCTCCAAACCGCGTTATCTCGCATGAGCGAGTTGTTCCTAATTGGTCCATAACGGGCAAATTCTATTGGCCGGTGTGCAGCGGCATACGAAACGTCGTGATCTTTTAGATTCCATGTTGACCATACATTGCGAGACAAACGAATATCACTAGCGATATCATTTTCAGATTGACAGCAATACTAGAAAAGAACACAAAATAATTTACATTTTATAGGTCAATTTGTACAGCCTGACATTGTAGTTTTTAATCTTCTTGGGGTATGGATGTGTTTATGTAAAACATTTTCTCAGTCATCTTTCTTTAAGAAAGTACCTAAATAAGACCTCTCATTACAATGGACATATTGCAATGCGATTCACTTGGTTACAAAATCTACAACGTATAACTCATTTTAAATGTTGATGGTCAACTTACACATGTTCCTTCTGTTCTTGCTGTGCTGTTGAGTACCTCCTCTCCACCACCTTGTCCAGTTGTGACTGCAGGTGCTTTACTTGGGTCTCCAACTCACCGATTTGCTGCACAAAACAACAGAGAACAAAGAAATTAAAGGGGTAGTTCAGTTTTGGTAGAGATGGCGCTGCACAACAGTTTTTTTGTGAGGTAATGAAAAACCGAGTGTCGAATTTGAAAGAACATGCAATTTTAATGGCAGAATAAAATTTATTTGGTCAAAAAAAAAATGGCTGAAATATCAATAAATATATCCGATCGTAATAAATCTGGGCCCCAGATTTATTTAATGATTTTTTTTAAAGTTAAAAAGATGCTTACACTTCTACAATTTTCAAAAGCGGTTTTTAAATAGTTGCTGATGATCTCTATTTAATTATTATTTCAACAAAACATCACATGCATAATTTTGTATGACAAATGGTTGAAACCAATGCTTTTTAGAGAGCGCCCTCTTGTGTTTTAATGGCTCTTTTTGAATGATAACAGGCTTTTTACTTAGTCGTTTGTAATTTTGTACACCTTTCGAGCATGGTGGAGTTATAACTATTAGTTTGTAATGTTACTGTGCAGGTTTTGGTTACTAATGTTCAGCCTTACCAAAACTGTACTAACCCTTTAACCCTAATCCCACTGGGGGGGGGGGGGGGGGGGGGGGGGCCTTTTTGGCCCCCCCCTGTCGTTTTTTTCGACGTGCATCTAGACCGTTTGGAATTTCACGTTCAAACTTCATGACTATTTTCTCTCAAGTCTCCCGCATGTTTTGATATATAATTCACCTCGGTCGGACCTGTAGAACTGATTTTAGAGGTCGATAATTGCTCGTCCGTCACAAAAAAATGTAATTTTTGTACACGTTTCTATGTAATTCCTATATCCGATGCCATGCAAACTCCAAATCTGTTATAATTGTTACTTTGAATTATAATTTGTATTATTTCTTTGTTATTAGTTGAATTCATACACTTCAGAGATAAATTCTTCTTAAAAAAACAACAAAAAACAACAAAAAAACAATAAAATACATAAGAATGAAAACAATGTGAATAAATCCGGGAATACTAATTTGCATATTTATGCAAATTAGTGATATATTTTATCACCATAAAAAACATGGATATGATGAATAACATCATTTGAAAGTATTTTTACAGAAAACCTGAAGAAATCCTGTAATTTCTTTTGATTTTAGATGAAAATCCCAATTTTTTCCCAAATTCGTCCAAAATTTGCATATTCAAAATGTTAATTAATTATTTTTAAAAAAAATAATGGTCCAATTTTTTTTTTTTTTCATATTCTTATTCTACTTGACTTGTTTTACGTGTGTGCCAATTTTCAAGTCGATCGGTCCATTCGTTGCCGAGATTTGAGGGGGGGGCCAAAACAGCCCCCCCCCCCCCCCCCCCCCCAGTGGACTCAAGTGACCAAAATAACCCAGTGGGATTAGGGTTAATGTGATATCAATATGAAACAAATTCAATGTACATGTATACATGCACAAAACATCAGAGAACAACATAATTCATATAATCTTAATCTGAAGCTCACTAAATGTCTGAACAAATAACAAAGACCAACAAAGACATCTTTCAAGTTTAAAATCCTATGATGTATTTCTTTCATGAATAGTAAATGAATTACATTGTAGTCCAATCAAAAATTGTTTGAATCTACCTGTATCAATGAGAACAATGTGTGAGGTATATTCCTCCTGTTATCATAATGATGTGTTGATTACTGTTCTATGTATTTCAGTAGATCACAATGAAGTTATAAACCATCTTAAAAATCATTTGCAATTATGAATATTTGTATAGACAGGGAAAATCCCTTTAATCCTATCTATACAAGACTTGAAGTCTATCAATATTAAAAAGAAAAAGACAATTAAATGATAATTTACCTGTGATGTGAGAGATAAAACTTTCTTCATGCTGTTCCTTCAACCTTCTTAAAGTTAAGGGTATGACTCTCACAATCTGCTACGAGAGTCTATCTATGTTACTAAATAATAGCCTTTTATTATTTATAATCAGAAAACTCCAATTTAGAATCTTGTTACCAAGATATGACAAACAATTTATTATGATAGGGGTCATAATTTTTACCTCATGTTGTTCCGCAATCTTCTTGAGGTTATGGCTCTCACAATCAGCCTGCAGAGTAGAAACCTTGTCCAGCGTACGTCTGTCTCTCTTCACCGATGAACGCATCTGCTTCATTTCCTGAAACAGGATACAATATCAACTATAATAATCATGGTTTCATTAAACATCACTGAAAAAAATACTACTACCACTACAACCAGCACTTGTAAATGCTTATTTTTATCAACACTATCTGGAGATGAAATATGGTGCCATCTGGAAGAGACTTGTACGCTAAAGACTGATGGCAGAGGCCATGGCCAAATCCCGAAGGTTAGAGGGAGGTTGGAGGGCATGGAAGAAAGCCTTTATCCAAGAACAAGTCTCAAAGAAGATGCTGTAACAGGACGATCATGTTCTTCTTTTGAAGGTTTGGGCAACTAGAAGGTTTGGGCAACTGCCAAGACTCAACAGCAGCAGGTGAAGACAATGAGAATGAATCAAGAGGACCGTTTGAAATGGAAATGCTTCCAAGCACTCAGGACCTGGGCCAGAGGCACCACTCTTCAGAAAGACCCCTTCACATACCCCCGTGACCTGACCCGCGTTGCCATCTGGAAGAAACTTGTATGCCAAAGACTGATGGCAGAGGCCATGGCTAAATCCCAAAGATTAGAGGGACGTTGGAGGGCATGGAAGAAAGCCTTCATCCAAGAACAAGTCTCAAGGACGATGCTGAAACGGGACAATCATGTTCTTCTGTTGAAGGTTTGGGCAACTGCCAAGACTCAACAGCAGCAGGTGAAGACAATAAGAATGAATCAAGAGGACCATTTGAAATGGAAATGCTTCCAAGCACTCAGGACCTGGGCCAGAGGCACCACTCCCCTGAAAGGCCCCTTCACCTACCCCCGTGACCTGACCCACTGTGCCATCTGGAAGAGACTTGAATGCCAAAGACTGATGGCAGAGTCCATGGCCAAATACCGAAGGTTAGTGGGACGTTGGAAGGAATTGAAGAGAGCCTTCATCCAAGAACAAGTCTCAAGGAATATACTGAAACAGGATGATCATGTTCTTCTGTTGAAGGTTTGGGCAACTGCCAATATTCAACAGCAGCAGGTGAAGATAATGAGAAATGGAATTGCTTCCAAGCACTCAGGACCTGGGCCAGAGGCACCACTCCCCATAAAGGCCTCTTCACCTACTGGAAGAGACTTGTATGCCAAAGACTGATGACAGAGGCCATGGCTAAATACCAAAGGTAGAGGGACGTTAGAGGGCATGGAGGAAAACCTTCATCCAAGAACAACTCTCAAGGAAGATGCTGAAACGGGACAATCATGTTCCTCTTTTGAAGGTTTGGGCAACTGCCAAGACTCAACAGCAGCAAGTGACAATGAGAACGAATCAAGAGGACCGTTTGCAAGGGAAATGCTTCCAAGCACTCAGGACCTGGGCCAGAGGCACAACTTCACCGTGACCGGACACGCACCGAGCCCCACAACCACCTCATTTAGAAGCCACGTGACAAGAACAAGAAGAGGACCCCAAGAAAATTGTGAATACCTCTGAGAGTGCTCACCCCGACAGGCACTACTTCCCCGAAACACCCCTTCATCTAACCCCGTGACCTGACCAGCACCGAGCCCCACAACCTCCTCATCAAGAAGAGCACCACCCCAAAAGTGCCCCAACAAGAGCGGGACAAGAGCACCCCCGCAACAAAACCAATTTGGCAGCGACAGCTCCAGCTCTGGGTGCTCTTGTCGGATCCATGGATCCAACATGCTCAACTATCCTCAACATGAACCGAACTGTATTCAAATTCCACAATGGATCTTTTCAAGTTCATGCCAGGCTTGCTCATCCTTTCTTTCTTCATCACTGGACAGTGTTATAATGGATTCCTATCAGAGTCGGGAATCTCTTTTGTTGCAAGACAATATGATCCCGACCTCTACCAAATTCATTCTTGCAACTCTTTTGTTGTAGGACAGTTTGCTTTAAAAGCCTTGAAACCCCATTTAAGAAGACTTGCTTGTATGGTAGAAGATTGATATACTAGTCAAGTAACTCTTTATGCACTTTTCAACTAGAGTTATTAAGATCTGGAGATATTTAGTCAAACCCTAAACCTGTAAAAGTTGTTGGAACTAATAATGATGTACAAAGAGTTGAACAGAGTACGAGCATGAAACCAGATGTTCGCATTTCATACTCCAGGGGTGGTATTCTGTAAGTTCATCCTAGAGTTGCTCTTAGGAGTTGCTCTTAAGATCAACTCTAAGAGCTCCCTAAGATGTGCCTAAGTGGTATTCTGTAAGTTGCTCTTAAGACGATCTTAGCATGAATAATGAATAATTAATTAGCTCATAAATATCCATGAGCCACGCCCATTAATAACCATTCGACCAATCATCGTCTTTGTTTTCATTGATGAACAACTAATCATTTTGCAGAATTGTCAAGTATACCACGTGGCCACATCACGATTGATTGATTGATTGATTGATTGATTGATTGATTGATTGATTGATTGATTGATTGATTGATTGATTGATTGATTGATTGATTGATTGATTGATTGATTGAGTGATTGAGTGATTGAGTGATTGATTGATTGATTGAGTGATTGATTGATTGATTGATTGTTTGATTGATTTGGTTCATATCGTTCATGGATATTCTTTTTTTCACATTGTTGCAGAGTATATTACAGTACTACAACATATCTTTTAACAGTATGACATTATAACAGCAATCATATTACTCATTTAAACAAACTTCAGTTAATAAAGAAAATGTGTAATTGAACAAACACTCATAGAAAATAAATATAAGTTTAAGCGTCCTTTATTTCCTTGAGATGGAATTAAGATGTAATTGAGATGTAATAATATCTGCTTATCTATAAGTGTTTGAAGAAAATATTTGTTCATATTTATTTTTACATGTTTTAAATACGGACACGTATACAATTTATTGCTCAAACTCTCAAGGAGCAATAATAAAAACGTGCATTTATGAAGTCAATTTCAGTCAATCATTATGTTACTGTCTGAGAGCAATATAGATGGTAGGTACATGAAAGTGTGTTGCGCGCATCGTGCGCGCACCGACAACGCGCAATAAGTAATTTGCGCGCAAAATATGCTCATGCCTTAGCAACTGTGTACCCCATATAATTAATTATGAATAAACAAACCAACCCGTTTATAAACGGGTTTGTTTGTTTATTCATATCATAATTCTATGGTGTACCCACTGTACCACACCTAGTAACAGAATAATTCGTCCAAAATTGCATTACGTCAACTGCAGTCATACATGTCATCAAAGTGCGTTGCGAAAATGCAACGAAAGTTGTAGATAGGAGCATCATAGAGGGAGAATTTTCTTCTACTTTTTAAAATTGACCTTTGCGATTTAGCTGCTCCTGCCGCCGCCAAAATTGATATAACAATAATTCGTCGGCCATTTTGATCACGCGTTCTAAAAACAGCAAAAAAGTAAGTCCCCCCCCCCCCTAATCAAAATAGCGTAAACAAAGTTTTGAGCAAAATAACTTGGCAGAATTGTTTCTACACTTATTGGCTAACTTCTCTGTGAAAATGAGATTGATCCGTCAAGTCATGCATGAGTGAGCACACATTAAAGGCAAAATTGTCACTTTTCAAAAGTCACAAGAGTCAAAATGTTACTCACTCATGCATGACTTGACGGACCAATTTAATGTTAAAACAGAAGTTAGTCAATAAGTGTAGAAACAATTCTGTTATTTTGCTCAAAACCGTTTCGTTAAAAAGTTACGCTGTTTTGATGAGGGGGGACTTCCTATTTTTGTTGTGTTTAATTCAAACTGAGACTGGTTGTAGGCAGTCTTAAGATAAGATCAAAAAGTTGCTCTTATCTTCATCTACAGAATACCTCTTATCTTAGGATGCTTATTTGCATATATTTGCATACATTTACATATTCGAAAAGTTGCTCTTAAGTTAAGAGCAACTTTTCAGAGTTGGTCTTAAGAGCAACTCTAAGAGCAACTTACAGAATACCAAAGTTGCTCTTAAGATCAACTTCACCTCCTAAGATCCTTACAGAATACCACCCCAGGGACCAGCTTCTGCAGTTTTGTGACTTTCACTATGGGGTTCATCCTACTGTGTGGACCACAATTAGATCGCTTGGAATATGTTCTAAGTTGGTAACCTGGCGACAGTTTAAAGGCGGTTATCTTTAATCCTACCTGATCACGGCTTTGGATTTCCCTGTCTTTCACGGCCAGGTCATGCTCAAGCTGCTTGTGAGCTCTCTCAACTAAAGTCAGTTTGTTCTCCAAATCCTGTAGAGAAATAAAACAAAAAGAGAACAAACAACAATTATTAAATAAGAGACTTTGTTACACAATTACCAATAAGATCTTGCAGACATTTCTTACTTTTTGGTAGCAATGTATCAGTATGTGCACAAAGATCAAACATTGCATCAAGAAAGTACAGGTAATGCACACATTTGTTAACAAGCTCAGAACAGTACTTTTCTGTAGCTGGGACATCAGACTAACAAACAGGTACAAACACAAATCAGTGCCAGCCTACCAGACACATTTTTTTCTCCATTTGCCGACTTATCATGATCTTGTCGGTTAAGGCCCGTTTGCTCTAAACCCGATAGAGTTACTCATTGGTAAAGGAAAAGTTATAATCATTATTACAAATTTCAGACTACTTACCTGTTGGCCAGTTCCTGAGTGAATATATGACTGGTCTACTGTTTATAGAGTCTGGCCTCTCTTCCCTTTGACATCCACTCCCTCTTTCCCTCTTAATTCTCTTAACCCTTTGACCATGGGAACCGAGTGGGTTGTGTACAAGTCAATGGGGATTTCATAAACTCGTAGGGAACGGGTTAACCCTAATCCCACTGGGTTATTTTGATCACTTGAGTCCACTGGGGGGGGGGGGGGGGCCATTTTGGCCCCCCCTCAAATCTCGGCAACGAATGGACCGATTGACTCGAAAATTGGCACATACGTAAAACTAGTCTAGTAGAATAATAATTTGAAGAAAAAAAAAAAAAATAGGACCTTTATTTTTTTTTTAATAATTAATTAAAACTTTGAATATGCAAATTTTTGACGAATTTGGGGGAAAATTGGGATTTTCATCTAAAATCAAGAGAAATTACAGGATTTCTTCAGGTTTTCAGGTAAAAATACTTTCAAATGATGTAATTCATCATATCCATGTTTGTTATGGTAATAAAATATATCACTAATTTGCATAAATATGCAAATTAGTATTCCTGGATTTACCCACATTGTTTTAATTCTTATGTATTTTATTGTTTTTATTGTTTTGTTTTTTTTGTTTTTTAGAAGAAAGTGTATGAATTAAACTAATAACAAAGAAATAATCCAAATTATAATTCAATGTAACAATTATAACAGATTTGAAGTTTACATGGCATCGGATGTAGGAATTACATAGAAACCTGTACAAAAATTGCATTTTTTTGTGACGGTCGAGCAATTATCGACCTCTAAAATCAGTTCTACATGTCCGACCGGGGTGAATTATATATCAAAACGTGCGGGAGACTTGAGAGAAAAAAGTCATGAAGTTTGAACGTGAAATTCCAATCGGTCTAGATGCACGTCGAAAAAAACGACAGGGGGGGGCCAAAATGGCCCCCCCCCCCAAGTGGGATTAGGGTTAACTTGTCCATACTATATTTCAAAAGTCCAAAAGAGTTAATACAGGACCCAAATGCATACTGTAGACAAGGGTTTACAACGACCAATTGATTCATTATTCAGATAATTGATATCAATAATAATGGTAATTTAATTTTGACATACCACAATCTTGTTAGCCAGGTCTTGGGTGAGGCCGTGTTTACTCTCAACCTGTTCCTTCATCCTGTTCTCTCGCTCCTGTACCATACGGAGACGGTTCTCTAGACTGCGCTGGTCATCCTGGCAAACAAAAACAAAAAAGAAAAGAACATATTGAGGAAAATAGAACATGAATATCAATATCATACCTCATTCTTTTTAACCTCCTCCTCCTCCTTCTCTTCTTCATCTTTGGTATCTTCATCATCACCATCACCATCGTCTTCTTATTCATCATCATCATCATTATCACCACCACCACCAACACCATCACCATCTTCACCACCCCCAACACCACCACCAACACCATCACCATCTTCACCGCCCCCAACGCTACCACCACCAGCACAATTACCACCACCACCACCATCATCATTACCTGGCTATCCTGTAGTTGTTGCTGAAGGTCACCCACAGTGCCTCTCATCTCTTGCACAGATCCCTGGTACTGCTCCTGAACCACAGACCTCTGTTCAGCCTTTTCTCTTCGCAGTCGATCAGCCGTCTGCCTTGCCCGCTCCTCTGCATCGGTCGACTCGCGTAGCTTGGCTCGCAACTCATCGAGTTGCACCTTGCTGCTGCTGCTTAGCTATTGGAGAAAAAGCAGGGGGCACATGGTTAATCAATTGGATTCATCTTTTGTATTATTTCAATAAATTCATAGTTTGTATCACTTTTCTCTTTGTAGCTGATCGCCTGTCTGCCTCGCCCGCTCCTCTGCATTGGTCGACTCGCATAGCTTGGCTCGCAACTCATCAAGCTGCGCCTTGCTGCTGCTGCTTAGCTGTTGTAGAAAAAGCAGAAGAAACATGGTTAATCTATAGCGTGTATTTATCCTTTGTGTAATTCTTAAAGATCATAGTTTTATCTGTTTTCCTTTTGCAGCCAGTTGGTTAACTGTCTTGCCTGTTCATCCGCATCAATCGCCTGACGAAGCTTGGCTTGAAGCCATCAAGCTGTGCCTTGCTGCTGCTGCTTAGCTGTTATACAGAAAGCAGGTGTATGGTTAATCTACAGTAAACATTTATCCATTGGGCAATACCAGCGTCACGGACATTACAAATCATATAATTTTTCATGACTTTCCAATACCACTATTACATTAAATAAACCTGTCTATTGTCTAACCTTTACTTTGATTACAAAGCAATGGCCAAGGTTTCAGAACATTTTATTTCATTCATTGCTAAGTTATTTCACAAAATGTGTGCCCTTACAAACATGCCATTTTATGGCTAAATATGTTACTTATAATTTGCAGTATTCTACTTTATCTGGGTGAATAATAATTTGCATAAATATTCACTACTTACTTTCTGTAGCTGTGTTTGTAACTCTGTGACCTCACACCTCGAGCCCTCATTTGTCTAAAAGGAAAAAGAGAGTAAAGCATCATAATATTTCATTGTTTCAGGCAAATAACTTTTGAACGAATTTGTCTCACGAACAGCAGCAAAATATAGAGCTATTCTATATGATTTGACAACAAATTGCCATAGTAAGTATCTGTTGCTTAAAAACATTGCTAACCTACAAAATAATCAATCTCAGATCCTACTGCAAAAAGTATTCAAACATAAGTGACTGAGGAGTCACATACATACTGAAGTTGCAGTTAATTATGCTGTATATAGTAAAGGTATATAACATAAACAGTATGGTTTCTATCTTCTTATTTTGAAAAGATAACTATTACACAAAATACTGCATACATGGGGCTTTGGATTTGATTTTATAATATGTGACAATAAGGGATTTTTACTAACTTAATTAATCATGTAAAAGTATTTTATTATTGAACACATTTTTCTCAAAATGAAAAGTTTAAAACAGTCACAAACAATATTGATACACACCTTGGTTAGTTTTGTCTTGACCGAGCTGACCTGCGACCTGAGTTCATCGTTCTCAGTGGTCTTCTGCTTGAGTTGCGCTTCCAGTTTCTGCGCTCTCTTGACTGCAACATGTCGGTCTGTCTCCAGCTGAGAGAAGCCTTGTTTGTACTCTGTCAGTTCAGATCTAACAAAGAGTTTAGAAAAAGAAAACAAGCTCTATACAAATGTTGATACAATTGAATTACATAAATATAAAGTTAAACATTTGTATTGTGTTTGAGCTCTGTTTCGGGTTTCTATGCTCTTGACTGCAACTTGCTGATCTGCTTCCAGCTGAGAGAAAGCCTGTTTGTACTCTGTCAGCTCAGATCTAACAAACCATTTAGACCAAAACAAAATGTTTGCATTCCTTTAACAATCTCATGAAATCAAACAAAATGTAATACTAAGTTCCTAACATTTGTTTGTCTTCTGTTTGAACTCTGTCTGCTTCCACTTTCTGTGCTCTCTTGACTGTAACCTGCTGATCTGTTTCCAACTGGGAGAAGACCTGTTTATACTCTGAAAGCTCAGATCTGAAAACAAAATTAAACAAGATTTTTTTCTTTCTTCTTTAGATACTAACTAATCATTGTTACAGAAAGTGAATCCCTTGTGTTTTGCTTTCAAGGACACAATTTTGTACTGAGTTTGGCTTCCAGCTTCTGTGCTCTCTTGACTGCAACCTGCTGGTCCGTTTCCAGCTGGGAGAAAGAAACAATTCAGACTAAAACAAATTAATTCCTTTAACAATCTCATGAAATCAAACAAAATGTGATACTGAGTTCCTGACATTTGTTTGTCTTCTGTTTGAACTCTGTCTGCTTCCACTTTCTGTGCTCTCTTGACTGTAACCTGCTGATCTGTATCTAGTTGGGAGAAGGCTTGTTTTTATCCTGAAAGCTCAGATCTAACAAATGGATAAGACAAATAAGAATAGTTCTATTTCACATTCTCATACTCAAGAAATCTTACATACCTCCATTCTTCTTCCCTCATGTCTTGTTCCTTCTTGCCGATCTGACGGATCTCTCCAACGAGTCTCACAGCCTTGGAGTCCATGTCCTTGTGGTCTGTCCTCTCCTTCTCTAAGGTGCGCTTCAGTTTCTGTAAGAATTATCAGAAATATCACACAGGAAATAATAATAATAATAATAATATGACATATTTATGTTGCGCTTAATGCAAACAAGCCTCTAAGCGCATTAGAGACGACGAATAGAGTAAACAAAGTGTGCAATAGAGAAGAGTTTGAGTTATGACTGATAGTCACAAACGCAAAATTATAAATGATCACATTTCATTTTCGTTTACATTAAAGTGCAAGTTCATTCTGCAGGTCTTCTTAAAGGGATCTAGTAACTTTGTTGACATGTGCAAAAAGTGATGAATGATACAATGTATATTGTTGTTATCTGATATATCTACTGGGTGTTGTGTGAAAATGTCAAGTTAAATGGACTTTATATGGCCGAGTAATGAGCAAAAATGCAAAATGACATTCACTAACTCATTGCACTCTCTTTGTACACGGTTCTGACGATCCATTGGATAATTTGACATCTGAACATTTCAATCGTAAATATCTTTTTAACGATATGGAAATTTGAAAAACCGAAACCTGTCCCATGCTTTTTTGTTAATACGAATACAATAAGGTATGAGTGAACCGCTAGAAGTCCAATTGGATTTTGAGGATTTGGACAATGTTACTTAGTCCCTTTAAATTTCATTTCTTTCTTAAGGGCAACATCAGCTTCTGAGACTAATGACTAAGACCGCAAACATTGTTTAGACCACGTCACAAGATCCAAAACTTACCGTCAAATCAGCCACAGCCTCTGCCAGCTCTCTCTCCAGGGCGACCTTCTCCGACTGCGAACCCTTCAGCGCTTCCGTCTTCTCCTTCAGCCCCTTGGTCATGTCGTCGTTCCGTCTGCTGAGGGCGCTGTGCTGCGACTCGAGCCGACGACAACGCTCCTGCAGCCGCTGGTCGGGCATCGAGCTCGCGTCCATTTGAGAGATGGTGGTATTCATGATTGACCTGGAGGAACATGAGCATTGGGCAGTGCAGAGTCTCATGATTAAGATGAGTAGAAATAATTTTTTGCTTTATCTTGCTATATCTATTGAGTGCAGTATGTATCCGATGACCGGGGTAATAATAGTGATGCGCCGCGAGTGTCGAATGACGGAATGTGCGCTATATAAGTAGCCACCATTATTATTATTATTATTATCTACGAAACGATTTATACAAATATTATCATTGTAATTCCTACTGATACTCCTAAATCTGCTACATCAATATCAACATTCCTACTCTTCTCCATCAACTGCAATTTATTACCACTTGAGAGGAGACTCCGCAAACATTACTTCAAAATGTTCAATTGATTTTACAGGGTGAAGATTTGTTTTATAAAGTCACACAAAAGTCACATATGGTTGCAAACTATCACATGAAAGCATTACTTCTCCTACACAAATGAAAATACCTTTGGTTCAAACTTCAAGAACGAGGCATATCGTCAGGTGAGATTGATTAGGGTGTTAAGTTAGATTGGGGCTAAACTGAGTCTTGCATAAGCCTACCCTCTTGTAAATCAGAGCTCCCTCTATGTGTATGATGCTAAATTTAGTGAACATGATTTAGTTTAGTTTTTAGTTTTTGAGGTATCAATAAAAACCATACAAGAGCTAAATTTGGTTTGTACAGTTCTCCTAAACATTTAAAGTGATTATATCCTTCACATTCTTAACCGACGATATGAGGTATTATAATCATACAATTAATATTGAAAGCACTCACATATCACCAAGTCCAGGACTAGTAGCAGGACCAGATCCCGCCATCTGGGAGTATGTAAAACCAACAAAGGGAAGATCACGTCCGCAGAATCCATGACCCTTCATCACGGAGCTTGGGATGTGGCGTTTGGGGTCAATGAGATCAAACTCGTCAAAGTTGGACACATCGTCGACACTGCTTACCGTAGGAACAAATGGGGGCACACCTTAGGGGTGAAATATAGAACAACAAAAAATTAACTCCTAATTTGCTAATGACAGTCAGATTGAGGTACATCCTATTGGGGAAAACATGATGTTTTGGATCAACAGGAATCAAAATCATTTCAGTTGAACATGTCAACAACGGTGCTCAAGGTCGGAAAGAATGGAAGCACAACCCATGGACAATTACTTAACAGGCACAATTTTTTCTTTCACTTATAAGGTATTCAGTACAGCTTATCATATCATATCTCTGTCTTTTGTTATGAGGAAACAGAACAAGTTTTTCAAAAATATTAAGTATATCATGAAATTTACTTCCCTGATCACTTGCAGTGATTTAATCAGGACACCTCAGTATCTATGTTCGAGCTCTGTCTCTAGACCAGTTTTTGAATTTTGTGCAGTTATTCATCTATGAATCTTAAATCTTCACAGCATCACTGGTCATTAAAGGGACTTAGTAACATTGTCCAAATCCTCAAAATCCAAACGGAGTTTTAGCGGTTCCCTCATACCTTGTTTTATTTGTATTAACAATAAAAGCATGCGACAGGTTTTGGTTTTTCAAATTTCCATTTCGTTCAAAAGATATTTACAATTGAAGTGTTCTGATATGAAATTATATACGGGACCTTTTCATCAGTGTACAAAGTAAGTGCAATGAGTAAGTGAATATCACTTTGCATTCTCGCTCATTTCTTGGCCAAATAACATCCAGTAAACTTGAAATATTCACACATTACTTTCTGGACATCAGATCACACCAATACACATTTTATTAACCACCCATCACTTTTTGCACTTGTCAACAAAGTTACTAGATCCCTTTAAACGGAACATCTCTTGGATACGGTTGAAGGAAATGTGATTCAAGTCTGATTGATTGGTCAAATATACAGAACAAAATTTAGAATAGGACACACAAATAATTGTCCCAAAAGACTGCATTAGTATCATAACTAGCTACTAGTACAGTCAACTATTGAAATGACTTCCCAAGTTAAAACAAGAAAATTGGCAACTGTACACAGGTGACCTCTATCTAAACAGATGCCATAAGATTGTTTTTCTTTGTGGGGGATCACATTTGACGGACTCCATAGGACGGTTGGCTGCTACAGACAGGTGGAAACGATGACAGGATTTACTGTATTTTGTATTTACCTTCTCTAAGAGTTGCCCACTCTATCCCGTTGAAGAACGCATGGCAGCCAAGGCCAGAGTAGACGAGCCGGACAGATCGGTCACACAGCAGTTGCTTGATGAGACTGGCAGCCTGCGCACTGATGGATGGACTACTGGGGAATGATAGCTTCCTCTGCAACAGAAAGACATAGAACAAAAATTCAAGAATGTACCATAACGTAAAATAAATGGGGGGGGGGGGGGGGGGGGGGGTGTATAAAATGTAAATGTGACAAGCCTAGCAGAGCTTTAGAGGGGCACTGGTAGGCCAACCAAATGGTCCACTGCAGCTCATGTTGTAGCCCATTTGTCTTCATGATTAGCTTCCATAGGAACCAGAATAGCTCATGGAATTCAAATATCGTCCTAATAATCCATGTTACCACTGTACAATATGTAGAAATATACCTACCTTGTAGTCCATGATATTGCTGTAGGTGACGACCATGGAATCACTGCTGAAGGGAGCCTTCCCGACCACCATCTCATAGGCTACGATGCCCAGGGACCACCAATCACATTCGGTACCATAGCTGGTATCTAAGGAACCATTCAGACTCATCAGAACCTCGGGGGCCACGTAGTCTGGTGTACCAACTGGCATTTTGGATCGCACCTGCAATAAAAAAAAGAATAAAAAACATGTACATTTGACATGTACCTTTGACCGGGGTAATAATATAATTGTTAAGCGCTTAGAGATGATTATCAATCGTGATAGGCGCTATATAAATCGAGGATATTATTATTATCTGTATTAAGGTAACTACTAACTCTATTACTAACATTAATCAAATTGCTGATATAAATTTGTAAACAAATTGCATGGCTGAATAGGTTTATGAATTATGTTTATAAACAAGTGAGTAAATTAGTGATGAGTTAGGACTAGATAAAAATGCTTCCAACAACTAATTGATAATAAGATGTGGCATAAAACGAGCACGGTAAATATGGACATAATTACCCTTGGCTGCATTTGATTAAGAATTTGATCATTCTATAAACGTCCTTAATCTAATGAGGATAGTTAAGAATGTGTGATAAAGATCCAAAATCAAATTATTTCCATTATATCAAACGTCTGTGAACAATTCCAACACTTTCCACCAAAATTATGATATGTCTATAAACTCTAGACATTATTATCTGGTAAAATCACAAATGTACTTACCGTCTTGTCCTTTTCAAGCCTGGCTGCCGACCCAAAGTCTGCCAGCTTGACATGGCCAGTCCGGTCCAGGAGAATGTTATCTGGCTTTATGTCCCTGAAATGGAAAAGAAGAAAAAATTAAAAGGACAAACATAACTAGCAAAAGTTGTTACTCTTCTTTGTACAAGAATGGGAGAGAATCGTGGACGGGATTTTTCAGCAAGCAGCATCAAACTTTTCACTGACTCATTTATTGCAGATTCTGTTTTGAAATGAAAACAAATAAACAGTAATGGAGTAAGATTATAGAAAATACAAAGCTGCAGCCAGCCAGCAACTTTTGAATAATATTTGTGCTTCCTTTTTTTTCTCTTCATCCGAGTCCTAAAATGCCAATTTGTATACCAGAATATAAACTTGCCAATTCTTCTTGAATGTTTATCCATTCATCATTTGGGGTGAAATATATGCTGAGGTGTTGCACAGAAAGTTATCAAAAAGGTAGTTAAATAATATCAATTCTGCCTCACCTGTGCACATAACCCATCATGTGCAGACTGTGTATAGCGGCCACTAGCTCAGCAAGGTAGAAGCGGGCCATGGGCTCCTCAAAGACATCATCGAACCTGGCCAGGAGGGACAGGAGGTCACCACCTGGATGGAACTCCATGATCAGGTACAGATTGTCCTCGTCCTGGAAGGCGTACTGTAATTTCGTCAGCCAGTGGCTGTGGGCTTTTGCCATGATATCTCTCTCCTCTTCATAGAAGGCAACCTGGAAAACACAGAGAGAATTCATAAAAATACCATGGTTAATTACTAGACTAAATGAAGGCAACCAGATCTAACATACTTGGAAAAAACTTGGTCACCCACATGCAAATGGGCATTAAAATGGGCAGCGATTCCCTACGAGAGATCAGGACCGTGAAATCATTCCCCTAGTCATGGGAAAGAACAGCTTCTTTTTTAAAAGAAAGAGAGTGAATTTATGCTTTGATTTTTCAAGAAATGTAATGTGACTGATGTGGAATAGCCCTTCAGCATGCCAATACTTGCATTGCAATGATAATGCATTAGGTAAGTATATTGCGCAATAGCGGGAAAGTAGGTGGCCAGGCTCGCCTGTAAGGAAGCGTTCTTCCAAAAGTTTAAAGAACAATATTATGTATTAACTCCATTATAAAGTATAACTGCCCTTGTTCTGAGGGGCATACTACAACAAGTAAGGCAGAGGCATTGGGCTTTTGCCAAGTTTCTCATCCTTGTAAAGCAACCAAGGAACCAAAGAGATTAAAGATACTTTTAAAAGTAAAAGTGAACTAATCCCAAATGATAAAATAGTGCATACTTTTATTGAAGACAATAACAAAATATTGTAGGACCACTTCAAAATTGTAAAAAAAATACTACACAACAAAATCCATACCTAGTGCATCTGTTAGTAATAGAGACATTTAAAGAGCCTTTTAAATGCAAAAATGAAGATCAAAGAATTACCCATAATTCCCTTAAAAATGATTTAAAACTTACATTCTCCTTGGCCAGAGTGTCTGCCTTGTGCAGGACTTTCATGGCGTAGACATCACTGGTCACTTTCTCCCTGACCACTTGCACCTGTCCAAAGTGACCACGTCCGATGACATCTTTTACTTCAAAGTCATTGATGCCGATCTGAAGTTTCCTTATTTCAGAGACTGTTGGCTTGACTGAAAAAAGGAAAGGATAAGGCAGATAAAAAGCAACAAGTTATAGGATTATCATTTGTCATTTGAAATTCTCCTTTTGGGTGCAAAAAGGGAAACCAATAATTCCTTTAACCCTAAAAAGGCCGGGCTATTTGAGGTCTTCAGCAGGCCGGGGGGGGGGCCATTATGGCCCCCCCTAAGATCTCCGCCGCGGAGCGGCCGATCGCCGTGAAAATTTGCACGCATGATAAGTGAAGTGTATAGAATACAATGGTAATTTTTAATTTTTTTGAAAAACTCATTAATTTGCAAATAAGTCATGAAATTCATATTTTTACCCATAAATCATATATATTCTTCATAATTAAACTCTGGTTTTCACTACATATATTCTTCAGAGCATTTGGAATAATAATACGACCAAAAAATGTGGAAGAGCCAGGTTCTTGCTTATGTTTTCTATTGTTTTGATAATTTCTTATGTACCGTAAAACTCCGTGTATAAGACGCACTTTTTTTCCGTCGGAAATTTTTCAAAGTGGGGGGTGCGTCTTATACACAGGTACAGCCAAAAAACAAAAACAAATTATTTTTTTTTTTTTTGGGGGGGAGAATTTTTTTTTGGGGACACCCGGTAGTCATGTTTAATGCATATTAAACTGGTCTAGGGCATGACAAGAGCTTGATATAAGAGGGAACATTTATCAAAATATACCTTTTTCCTACATAAATTATAGTGGTTAGCAAAACAAAATGCAAGTTTTTAAGCAGTAACACTGCACTCATTTAATATTCAATTTTCTAAACAGTGGTTATACATTTTTCTCAACAAAAAAGTTATTAATGAATTTAGTATTTTGCATATTTAATGAGCATTGCTACCTCATGAATATATGAATATTCATGAAAAAAAAAAAATCAAAAAAAAAAAAAAAAAAAAAAAGTTTTTTTTTGTTTTTTTTTGTTTTTTTTAAATAGAAAGTTGGGGGTGCGTTTTATACACGAGTGCGTCTTATACACGGAGTTTTACGGTATTTCTTTGTTTTTTAAACTTATGTATTTTATTGTTTTTGTTGTTTATTTTATTTCTAACTATAATTTAACTATTTTGAACCCCAAAACCAACATATAAAATGACAACAACACCAAATAACCAATGATATACCTCATTTTACGAAAATTGATATTTCCATATGTTTTGTACACAAATCACGAAATTGAGCGATTTTCGGGCTGACATGCATTGACAAAAGGTCACGTGACTTTATAACGGTAGGTCCGATTTTCGAAATTTTTGTTTTAAAATGTGCACAAGACCCGAAAGAAAAAAGTCACCAAGCAGCGGCGCGTGATCTTACAGCATTTTGGAGCAATAAAAAAAATTGCGGAGGGGGGGCCATTATGCCCCCCCCGGCCTTATTAGGGTTAAAGGGATAGTAAAGTTCTGGTTTAGAGGGCACTTCAACATCAACAATTCACTATGGCAAATGTCTATGGGAAAATGGTTTGAAGCATCCATTTTGTTCATGAACACCCTATGGCCCTGAAACATGTTTTAATTGATTCTTTGTAGGATTACAAACAAGTTGGTATACCGTCCACCTTTCAAATATTTGCAGAAAAAAAGTTACAGCCAAATATAAAAATTGCCCTGTACAAAAGGTATGCCACTTTTTGCCAAGATTTGCTCTATCTGTGTACAGTGATTTGCCATAGTGCAATTTTTGCGAGGTAAAGGAAAAAGTGTGTGTAGAAATTGTAATAGCACACAAGAAACTCCTTTGTTTAGTTTAAAACTTTAAATCCATTCAGAAATGGCTAAAAGTTGTGACAGTCATTGACTTTAATTTGCAATATCACTTATAATCATGAAATATAATAATTGAATACCTACACTTTGACAAAGTGGCTCTGATAATCTCTCTAGATGGAATAATGTTATTTAGATGAAAATTACAATTAGAATTTGAATGAAACGGATTGAAACATTCAAGTGTCTGAATTCTTCATCTATAGATGGTGAGAGCTACTTACACTTGCTGACAAAATTGGCTGCATGTTTGTTGCTACGAAGGAGTTGGTCCTGGCTGCACTCGCCGTACAGTGCAAGGAGGGCATCCAGCAAGCCATCCCGGCTGAGATGGGATCGCCAAGCAGCGGGCAAGGCACCTCCCTTCGTCTTCCCCAGGATCAGCTGGCTGAGCTTGTTGGTGCGCAGAGCAGGAGGCTCCACCGAGTGTCCTGCCATGGTTGATCAGTTCGCAGTATCCCACTGTTCTGTAGTCATTTCAAAGGGGGAAAAGATGAATTTATTCAGAATTTTGTAAATCACCTGTCTACAATTCTTGTTTCCCTAACCGTAGGTGGTAAACTGGTAATTTAGGTTTGACTGTAATTGTAAAGGCTAATAGACTATGATCAGTGTTGAACGTGAGAGATGGGAAGAGCTTGTTGGTGCTTAGAGCCATACTTTCAAGTTTCAACTTTCAAGTTTAACCATTACAAAGTAGAGAATGCTTGTTTGGCCAACAAACTAATGTCTGATGGACCAGTCAGCCTGGCCTGCTGCCAAGCTTGCATGAAATCTGGAACATCAGGAATGGAATGAACAAATATAAAACAGATCTCTAAAAACTGGTTATGAAACCCAAGATTGTAAGGCTTGCTTCTACAAAAAGCACAAGAAAACTGTTGATTTTATGGGGGAAACAATTAATGACAAGTCAAGGTTTTGGAAGACAGCTCTTGTAATTTATTTGAGTTTATAATGCAGTTTAATTATCACTTTCAGTTTTAGTTGATGCAAAGAATTGGAAAGGTTTTTTTTTTTTTTGGGGGGGGGGGGGGGGGGTTATAATGCAAACACAAATTCTGAATGATGCTAGCAAAATTGACGAGTAGCCCCTGAAATTTAAATTTTAAATTTCTCCTGCACGACAAGAGGACAAGGTGAACTAAACAAAAAAAATGAATATTAATTTCATGACACTTTCAGTGCTAATTATGCAAAGAGAACAAACATCTGTCTAACATTTCCAACAAATTTGATCATTTCTGTCACACTGTAAATGCAACAAACTGAATTTTAAATGAACATATTTCGAAACTCGAATGCCACTTATCAAATCACACGGCGCACTGCATTGCATGCAGTTCAAGCACTGTCTGCATTGTGCATAACCACATGCATTGTACCCGGGCCGTGCTATGTTTTGCTCGGGAAACTGCAACAAACACAGTCTCAAATGAAGGGTAAGAAGGTTAATTTTCCATACTAGGGGGAAATCATATATCAAGTTTGTCAGAAATGAATACCTTAGTAGTTTAAATGTGGGTTTTATCGGGTTCTTGATTTCGTTCTGCAGTTATTACTCTAAAATTACATGAAGAAAGCGGCAACACAGCTGTAATAACACACAATACATCGGAAATTTTCGTGCATGGACAGTTTCGTCTTCGATGGCGATGCCACTTTTTTTTGTTGAAATTCAAAACAAAAGTGAATTCAAAAACTGGACAAACGAAAACATGTTTTTTAAATTTATACTACAGAATATAAGTAAATTAACTGGCTTGTGAACATCAATATAATTAATATCAATATATTTATATTCAAATTGGGTGCGATTAAACTGTAGAGAACTTAGCCTTGTTTTGTGGTGCGCGAACTTCGATGACGATGGCGATGCCACATACATTCGCATCAACATCATATTTTTGCATACATGGGACTAAGTAAGACAAGAAAAACACTCAATCACCAAACTTCAATTTCAATAACAACCAACTTTTCAAACAAATCATAATTTGTGTTCGTTACCATACTACTCTAGACCTACCTGTTTATATAATGCTCCATCAGAAAATACGAAATTCAATCAGATATCAGGATTATCAGCGCTTTCATGGCGTTTTCGGTCTCAAGTCAAGTTATCGCTGGGACGTCAACAGCTCAATCAAATTTTCCGCTACCGGTATCGGAGAAGCGTCCTGATTGGCTAATCCCATTTATGACTAGTAATGTAAACTTCACATGATTGGTCAAACAAATCGATAAACACGGGGCGAGATCGCGAGGGGCGCAGCGCGGCGCGATTTTCGCCGCCGCCGGGGGGGCGGGGGGGGGGGGGGGGGTGGGGTGGGGGGGTGGGCTGGATGGGTGGATACTTCCCCCCCCCCACCCCCCTACACACACACACAACACACACCTCCTCCAGATTGAAATAAACATGTGAAAGTTGATACAATTACTGATATAACTTAGGACTTTTTTTATAATTGCGGCCGACCTTCTCACAAGCAATAGATTGTAACCAAATAGTTCAAACTGAGCGCCAAAAGAAACTTACTCACTCTTCAGAGCGGCGCTCACTTAAATCCATAGCATCACATTGAATCATATTTAAACACACAGATAAGTTATCATTCTCCTTATATGAAGCATATCTGAAAAAATTAAAAAGGTTGCTTTTGCTTCAAAAAAGAGAAAAATTCGATGGAATCGTCACTTTTCAAAAAATCACAGAAACTGGCTCGCCTTCCGGGCATGGAGCTCGGTACGGACAATAGCCAGTCTGGTCGGGTTACAAAGTTGAATGAATGGCTATTGAAAAGTTCTGAATAGACCACCTTTTGTGGAGGTTCGCAGCGAGCAGATTCTGTGATTTTTGAAAAGTGATCTGTAGCAATTCCATCGCTTTTTTCTCTTTTTGGGCAAAAGCAAACCTTTTAATTTTTTCAGATATGCTTCATAAGGAGAATGATAACTTATCTGTGTCTAAAATATGATTCAATTTGATACTATGGATTTTAGTGAGCGCCGCTCTGAAGGAGTGATAAGTTTCTTTTGGCGCTCAGTTTATAAAACTATTTGGTTACATCTAAGTTACTTGTGAGAAGGGCGGCCGCTGGATGCATATATACAAAGTCCTCGTCTTTTTGTACGCCACCAAAATTACGAAAATGATTTGTTTTGTTATGGCTTAGTCCAACAATAACACGAATTTTGCCCAAAGATGAGATGGTTTTGCCCCAAAATAAGATGACTTTGGCCAAATTAAAAAATGAGTTTGCCCAAATATGACATGGTTTTGCCGGAATATGACTGTTCTCAGTAATGGCCTACAATATAAATTGTTTTCATCAGCATGCTGACAAACATGTTATTTTAATGTTCGTCGGGGATATAGCAAAACCCAGCATTTGTGACACACATCAACATTTTGAAAATGTAGATAATTCAAGACATGATAAAGGCCTCATCACGAGCTTTCATTTGATGCCATCTTAAAAACGAAGACTTTTATTTGGCAAAAGATACGATTGTTCCAAGTTTACTTAAGTTTTGTCAAGTTATCATGTCCATTTCTTCAAAACATGCATGAATTCACCCTCAAGTACAGGGTTTCAAGTTCAGTTGTTATTAAAGCTAGATCCAAGAAAGTTAATTAATGCCCTCACAGTTGCCTACAATCCATCCCTCACACTGATTATTTCCCGAGTTTACATAAACACTTTGAATTTAAATACCTTGAAAATAAATGTTCTAAAATGCGTTTTTGAACACATCTAGGCTATTTATGAAAAATAACCTCCCCTGATGTGCCCAATTGCACCGGCCCCTCGGGGTTGGTCGCTTTGCCCCGAGCATTGGTGGCCAGGACAGCTTGCAGGGGATGGGGGTGCGGGGTTGGGGGGAACATAAAATGTGTGTGGGGGGGGGGGGGGGGGGGGGAGGGGGGGTGATAATACAGTGTCGTTTGCCAACCCCCGCCCTCCCGCCTCCGAGGCACACACACAGCACACTCAAATACACATACACAATTTTCCATTACATGTTTGATTCCATAGTTTGTCTTCGATTCATGACATGTGAACTAAGGACCAGTGTCATAGCTACGAGGATAGGGCCCGGGGGGGGGGGGGGGGGGGGGGGGGGGGGGGGGGGGGGGGGGCGGGCACGTGTCCCAAATAAATGTGGTTAAAGACATAAGGGGAATGACTTTGAACAATAAAAATACATAAGGTGTGCCCCCTGGCTGCAAAATAATTGTTTGCCCCTACCTGCCTCTTATGTTTGTTAGTTTTTAATATTGTTTTTGGCCAAATTACTGAGGGGCATATAGCCGTCAGTTGCTACGCTCTAAATGTCCTCAAGGACGGTCAACATAAGAAATCGCCCCCCCCCCCCCCCCCCCCATAAAAATAAAATCATCCAGCAAGCCAGCCATCCATCCATGCAGGCATCCATCCATCCATCCATCCATCCATCTCTCTCTCTCTATCTATCTATCTATCCTATCTATCTATCTATCTATCTATCTATCTATCTATCTATCTATCTATCTATCTATCTATCTATCTATCTATCTATCTATCTATCTATCTATCTATCATCTATCTATCTATCTATCTATCTATCTATCTATCTATCTATCATCCTATCTATCTATCTATTCTATCTATCTATCTATCTATCATCTATCTATCATATCTATCTATCTATCTAAATGGAACTCACATATGTCAAATGATAATTGACCTAATGGCCGTATTCACAAAGGAGGTTTGTACAAACCCCGGTTCAAACCGCGGTTTACATCTATGGAATGCCAATTGTAAACTGATGGAGAGAGAGTGTGTACCATCAACATTGTTAACAAGTAAGGAATTTACATTCTCTCTCCATCAGTTTACAATTGGCATTCCATAGATGTAAACCGCGGTTTGAACCGGGGTTTGTACAAACCCTCCTTTGTGAATACGGGCACAATGTGGTCTGTAAAAACCAAATAAACAACAAACTATTGTTCCTTGAACGTCTCCCAAGCATATCTTATTCTAACAACCCTGCTCCTATTCCTTCCTCCATTTAACTCATACATAATTGGCAGAGGTACAAGGAGGAGTGGGTGGTATGTGCCTCTGAATCATGGGCGTAGACATGTCATTGATACCCATTCAACTGGGGGGGATGATCTATTCATTCCATCCCCCCCCAGTTGAATAGGTATTACGTAACTCGCTACGCCCAGTGCTCTAGAGAATAATTTGACAAAAACAATGGATTGGACAAATTTTGGTGGAATGAAAGATTTAAATTACACTAATCCGTCTCAATGCGACCGCCCAATCCATAGTCTAAAATTTGTAGCAACACACCAACTGTTTAAGACCGGAAGGACCAACAGGACATCGACCTACCCTTCCGTACAGATGATGATGATGATGATGATGAATGAAAACATGTGCGATCCCCATTAATACACGTGCCCCCCACCCCCCACCCCCCCCCCCCCCCCCACCAGTTGTACTAAGCTATGCCACCGATATAGATGACCCTAGGTTTGGTGTGGGCATTCTCTACCAAAGACGTACCCACAGCAATGACTAAAAGAACGGATGCTCTGATCTATTCAATTGCACATAGCATCCTCCCCTTTTAGTCATGTATTGGCACGTATTGGTAGAGAATGCCGAATGCTTCTGAGAACACATTTCCTGTAATAGGGAATGGAAAACAATAATAAACATACTGGGAATGTTTTGAAGAAAAAAAAAAAAAATAATAAGGCATGCCCCCCCCCCCTAACAATTTGTGTGGCCCCTTGTGCCCCCCCCACCCCCCCCCCCAAAAAAAAATCAAAAAAATCAATCAGTCTGACCACGCTACGCCACAAGCCAGACTGTTTCACCATCTACAAGATTGGAAATCAAAAACTTCACATTTGAAAAACAATTAACATATTTTAATGCTGATTTATGAATTTTAACTTCATATAAACTATAAACATGACTGTACAGTAACATGAACATAGTATATTTTTGTAGCACCATAGAAAATTCTCGTTGGTAATTATGTAATCGTCTCTATGATACAAAACAATAGATTCTTACACATTCTGGAATGAAAAGTAATAAACATATTTATTGAGAGCCAACTGCATGAGGCCTAAGCTTACAATCCTAGCAAAAGATTGTCAGTTCTAGGCCTTTAATGGGGGAACTGAAATTAACTCATATTCAATATTCAAATTGGAAAGGA
>JBAMJV010000195.1:0-20233 GCA_037951105.1 Echinarachnius parma
CATTCATAAACTAAACTTTGGTTTCAACTACATATTGTTCTGTAGACTCATTAGGAATAATAATACAACAATACATTTGGAAGAGCCTGGTTATTCCTTATGATTTCTATTGTTTTTTATAATTTCATATGTATTCTTTGTTTTTGCTCATAGTATTTTATGTTTTTTTTTTTGGGTTGTTTATTTTGATTTCTAACGATAAATCCAACTACTTCGAACCCCAAATCTAACACCCAAAATGTAAACAAGACCAAATAACCAATGATATATCCCTTTTTATGAAAACTGATATTTCCATGTTTTGTACAACAAAATCTACGAAATTTATGCAATTTTCGGGCTGATATGCCGTGACAAAAAAGTCACGTGACTTTCGTATGATATGTCTGATTTTCAGAAATTTTGTTTTAAAAAGATGCGCCAAGACCCCAAAAGAAAAAAGTCCCATGAAATTTCAGCGCAAGATGTTTTTGCGTAAAACAAAATTATCGCGAAAAATGTCGAGGGGGGGGGGGGGGGGGGGGCAATTTTAGCCCCCCCCCCTGCCCCCCCCCCCCCCCCCCCTCCACCGGGCTATATAGGGTTAAAGATTGGAGATTTGCAATCGTAGTGTATTAGGCTAGAGAGTACAGCAATTACATTAGCTATCCTTTTCGGTACCACGATTCAACAAAAATGATTCGCGATATTAGTAGTAGCATTACGTCTCCTATACACACAAGATCTGACCCGTTGGAGTCAGTCACTGTAATATAGTTCATTAACATTGTATTGCAGTTACGGAGTTACCTATAAGTTGTCCAGAACTTCAAACAGGACAGTCAGGCACAGGACGGAGTAACAGGTGTACACACATTCACAACTCCCGTCTACGGTTCTAGTGACGTCACGCTACTCCCAGGGATTAGTTACTCTAACCACGCGCAGCGGTCCAAACAGTGACATAACAGTTCCATACGGACCTAGCTTAGTAGTTGGGACCCATTCCATAATCACGGACATAAATGATGATGTCCTCTAAGAAACTATTTGTGTGTCAACCATAACAGTACATGGTTCGATTGAAGATATACATCTCCTCAGGTGTATAGTTAAGTAAATACAATATTGGTCTAACCAGTGGTTGGAAAACCGTATTAGGATATTAATCCGTTCCATCCCTAAGATCCACAAAGATGGCAAAGTCCAGTGTTGGAAAAAGCACATGATGGCCTACAGTACCTTTTTTTTTACTACCCAAGATTTGTTCTATATCACTTGTTTAAAATGCAGAGGCGACCTATACGGATGTTTGCCCATCCTTTGACCCTTGATCGGCCTCTTTAGCGTCTCAGTCATTAATATCCTGAACTTTTGTTATCAAGACGTTACATGATTGAATATTACTAGATGAGAATACTGATGCAATACTTTTTTGATCAGTTTGCCTGTCAAGAGATTCTGATAGGATCGACAATTTGAACCCCATATTGACTCTCACGTATTTCAAAATATAAACAAACTGGAATATTTGCTATTGTTCAAAACTGATTATATTCGGTATAGAATCAATAAACATTTCGTCACCTTTTTAAAATCTGATACTAGTGCACCACCCATCGTTCATGCGCTGGGTCCATACAGGACAAACGGACTTCCTGCCCAACATCTTGAGTTTGGACGAGCTCGAGATGGGATATACAATTACATGCACCAAGGTCAGCCGGTCAGCGTGTCCGTACATCCCTCCCGTAGGACTTCCCTCGAATGGCGGTGCTCCTGTTCCTCCCGGAAACACGTCAGTGACTGTAAGCGTCTCAGATTCCAGCGTCTCAGACGGCATCAATGCAATACCACAGTTACTAATGGGCGTAAGTTGTAGGTTTTTGATAAGGAGGGGGGATATATTTATAAATATTTTTTTTTAATTCATTTTTCATCACATGATTTTGTTTAGAATTTGATTACTAGAAAAGATTATCAATAAAGTTTCCGATGTTTTTGTCTGTGTAATTTAAGATGTATTATCCCAACATATTGAAACAGATATTTGTTAGAGTTGGTATCGAATGTATATAGACATAAGAGACAGCAAATTACATAGTGCTACTTTCGTGTACATGTATTCAACAATAATGATTCGTAGCGATATTAGTAGTAGCATTACGGTCTCCTTATACACACAAGATCTGGACACGGTTGGCTCAGTCACTGTAATATAGTTTCATTACAATGATTGCAGTTGCGGAGTTACCTATAGATGCCCCAGACTTCACAGGACAGGTCAGCACAGACGGAGCAACCGGTGTACACACATTCACAACTCCCGTCTACGGTTCTAGTGACGCATCACTCTACTCCAGGGATTAGTTACTTCTACCACGGCAGCGGTCCCAACAGTAAACATAACGTTCCACGACGGACTTAGCCTCAGGAGGCGGGGACGACATGTCAATATTGACGGAAATTAGGGACGACGTCCTCCAGAAAGTTTGCTCTTCGACGATTAAGTTGCAGGTCGTCGTTATCTCTTCACTCAGTAATCATCCAAATATGCACCTTACAATACACATCACGCCTGTACCATTTCTTAATTTCTTGCATGACAAGCTAGTGTTTGTTGATTATAGTAATTTATTATTGGCATGCGTTTCTATGCCTCTGATTGGTAAAGTTCTCCAAAGTGGAATGCATGGATTTTGACAATTTGTTGATAGGAGGCAAGCCATAGAGACCAAAACTGACCAGAGATATACAATGTGTTCACATCTAATTGAGATTGGGAACATACTATCCATGTACATCTTCATCAGCTAACAAGAATACAGTCATCCAGGTGGGCTACTATTGACCATTTTAGGGACTTAGTAACATTGTCCAAATCCTTATTTTGCTAATTTCCTGTCAACAACATCAAATTAACGTGACATGGACTTGTGGACATATCAGATCACACCACTACACAATTTATTAATCACTCAATATTTGTTTCACTTGGCAACGTCGGGGCATTTCCAAGAATAGCGTCTCGTTGTTACCAAACAGTTAGCCCAGCTGTAATTTGGATCCTGCCAATAGTGTCATTGATACTGCGAGCATAAATGCTTTAATCATTCTGAACGGGTAATCTTGTGGTAACCCATGACATGATATTTCCCACGTTTCCTTGGAATATGTATACAGACCATGTAAAAAAAAACTAATGAAAAACAAACGCAAGCGTCAAAATGTCGTTTACAAATCGCTGCACACACGCTAGTATTATAACAATTATTTTTACAATCCATAAAAGAAGTAAATCGTTTACCACTTCCTCTCAGGGTTGTGATGAGGTCCTCACACTGTGATGTTATCGATCATCATTATTCCTTATCATCCTCTGGACATTATATCAACGTATATATAACTCTGTTTTGTGTGCAGATACGGTTCCACGATGCTGACACTGTCCCCCATCCATCGACACCGACCCATCTACTCCATAATACGTTCTCTGGGATAACTTACCCAATCGGAGTGGTGATCACCTCGTACAATCCACCTGTCGGCTCACCGTCTAGCCGGGGGCACTCTCTTCCCCCACCGGGTAACACAACCGTCTTCTTTACCGGGGCAAGACGCCCTGGGCAACACCGATTCGTGTTACTTCAAAGTACACAACCGCCGTAAGTATAAAACGCAGGCTGTCTCGACACGAACTATCGAGTGTTAAAGTTTGTTCGGACTCATGCTTTAGACGCGCGGTGCTTTATGTTGCGGAAAAGGCTTGTTTATGGTGCGTTATACAACATCGACGCAGTGTTATTCAGTGACTGCGCAAACTAGCCGGGTTCGTAATGGCGTGATTGGCGTCCTACAGTGTAGCATCACCACGCTTTGTGATCTTTCATTGGAAACCCTTTAAGGCTTATTGCCGACTGGGATGTAAAAAATATGCACGAATTGTTGCTGGGCCTTAAGTGAGTTACATAATGCTAGTATGTACATCCTGCCCCTAGATAACTTGTCATTTAGAGTGTCTTAAACATAGAACGGTCGATCCTCCCTTACTCATTCTTATGTATACAACTTTTGTTTCATCTACTCCTATCGATGCCTTTGAATAATTGTTTGTTATATAATAACTCTGATTACCTTCTAGTTACGGAACTTCCGGTTGTCTGCCCAGACTTCGATAAAACGGTTGCAGCTGTTGCCAACACTGCCACCTACAATGTCCTACCAATAAACTACGTTTCTAGTGACGTCACGCTGTCACCGGGTGGTGTCGAACTACTACCACGTTGCCGATTCACGAGGGTCCAGATAACAGTCGACGGCGGCCCGTGCTCGATGTCGGCTCACACACGATCAGGACAGTCATCGAAGATGACGAGCTGAGCAAGACTTGTCTATCTACGTTGGTCGTACAAGGTTGGTACCATTTTATGTTAAGGATAACTTTTTTCTTCATGATTATAAGTTTGTCTTCAGTCACTGTAGCATAGCAATCCCATCACATACTCCGTTATTCTGTCTTTAAACTCCACACCTATCCCCAAACTCATGAACGCTGTAAAGGGTGTCATTCGAAACATTCAATGCCTATCAAACTTGCTAAAACGCCTTTATTACCACTGATTACCCAAGGTTTACTATGCTGTGGGTTAACTCCGGAAGAGTAATGTGTACGTTCTTTTTGTTCATTCATTTTTAAATAGCGATTTAAAAGGGTCAGATAATGATTATGTGAACCTTTATAATTATTCATATTATTATTATGTTATAATCTTTCATGAACTTACAGACACTGCATCTCGCCACCGGACGATAACATTCAGGTCGACAAGCTCGCAGACGTCGCAGATGCATCCGAACGTCCTGCTTGTAGAGGACTTTGAAGATAAATATTAGATTATCTTTATTATTTTATGAACCCACAGACACCTCGCCACCAACAATCACAGTCATGTCTACAAGCATGCAGACGTCGCAGATGCATCCGAACGTCCTGCTCGTAGAGGACTTCGAAGCGAACTACGACGTGATTGAACCAAGTAGACCGTTGCAGGTGTCCGTCGACCCACCCATAGGGCTCCCGCGGAATGGCGGGTTCCTTTTCCATCCGGTGACACCACTGTCACGTTTACGCGTGACAGATGCCTACGGGAATACTGCGGAACAGAATTTCACCGTGACGAATTGGCGTGAGTGATTAAATAATGAGGTTTTCTAAACTCTTTTCTTGTTTTGATTTCTTTTCATCATAATACATGTAGTAATTTTTTATGAGAGAACAAAATGCAGAGTATTATTCATTCACCTCACGTAAAGTGAGCTGTCACGTTATGCGTGACAGATGCGTACGGGAATACAGCGGAAAAGGAATTCACTGTGAAGAACTGGCGTAGTGTTGACGAAAAAGTGAGGTTTTCTGACGTCTTTCTTGTTTTGTTCCTTTTCATCATAATACATGTAGTTATTATTCGAAAAAGAAACAACTGCAAGAGTGTTTCAATAAAAACAATAAATCATCCATTAATCATGTTAGTTTCTTACAAAATCAACTTCCATTTTATTGGGAAGGGATACTACGATGAAAGTAGCCCTACTTTTTACAGTTTTGCGAAATTTGGGATGTTCTATCAATATTGAAAACTCCGCTGAACACAAGAAAACATTCTGAGAATTTAACTTGAACTTGGTATGCATCGAGTTAAAGATGACGGATAGAAGAAGACAGTACGTTGTATTACATTGTGGTAGGTCAATTTGCAAAATGCTCTAGCCATTATTAAAACCATTCAAAGTAATTCTCAATTTTGTAAATGCAGTGACCGACCTCCCTGTAACTTGCCCAAATATCAATGCCACGGTGAGCACAGACGAGAGTCGAGTGACCCATACTTTCACACAACCAGACTTTGCAGCCACAGACATCACGTTAGAAACAGGCGTTCTATACTTCTACCACAGTGGCTATCCTACCGTCTCCAGCACAGTTTCCGGTGGACGGGATCTAGCCATAGGCTCTCACATTAGCACAACTGTGATAGAGGACATTGTAGCTGGACTGAGTAGAACGTGTAGATCGGTGCTTATTGTTAAAGGTAAGATTATATTCGACTTAACCCTAATAAAGCTGGGGGACATTATGCCCCCTCCGCGTGATTTTTCTGATTGCTCGGGAACGCGTCAAGGAGGACGCCCCGTCGCTTGATGACTTTTTTTCTCCAAGTCTTGCGCATCTTTTTAAAACCAACTTTTGAAAACTGGACTACGGTAAAGGTCCCATGACCTTTGTCGTGGAATGTCAGCATGGCCTGGCCTTTTCAGGGTTAAAGGGAAATCAACCTCCCCACTAATAATTTTCAAATAAATGGTCAGATATTTAAACATGACTAATATTAATGCCTGACATTCATTTGGTAGGCCCATTTCAACATTTCAAGAAATAATTACTAGAAAAGATATATAATACCTAAGTCATCTTCATATTAAATTCTGTGATAATAGATTTGCAGAAGAAGACCTATTATCTAGTACGGAATGTATACAGCTTTCTAGAATGTCACGTTTATGAACCAAAATGCCTGCTTTATGTTCCATAATTCGGGTGAATAATTGCATTCATTTATAAGTAACGCAACCCTTTGCAAAGTGCTGGACATATTTGTATATCAAATGCGTGGCTGCACCCTTCAACCCGAAGTGCCAAACTCACACAGGAGTCAGCTCGACCCGATCCGACTGGACAGGTTTGCCACGTTTCAGTCGATCGACTCAGTTTGCATTGCCTCACGATGAGATTTCGCTTTTCTTGAGCCAGTCGAAATCCAGTCCGGGCTATATCAGCTGATTGGATCGATTTTGCTATAACATGACTTCTTCATAGACACTAGCCGAGTATACATCTGGGACCAGACCTGAAAGTGTTATAGTAATACATGTAGTAAGAACACAAATACATTTGTTTGTAAATTTCCTGTCATCTCCAGCGGCTGAACTGCCAGTAGTGGTCGTGACATCCAACCCCTACTTTACCGACATCGGGCAGGTCTTCCTCACCTACACCCCAGACTACCATCTCACCGGCGGCTACAAGCCTAATGGTAACGTCATCTTCCGCATAAACCAGAACGCGGCCAACCAGCCTGTTTCACTGGCCGTCGGCCAACACAGTCTGGCCATCGCCTTCACGGACGGCGTCCTGTCGAAAACCCTAGCAGTGCAAGTCGTCGTCAGGGGTAGGATTGACCAGGGTCCATATTTCATAAATTACAATGATACTAGCGGAGTTGCATTATAATCCTTTAAGATGATAGAGCTTAGTAAGCAATACAAAGTTGGCTTGTTTCATGTATATTATGTAGTCGTTAACTATACATAGATATCTGGGAAGGCAGTTATTGCCAACTAAGTTAACCCTAGTTGGCAACTTAATGTAGGTCTTAGTCCTGAGATAAAACGGACAACCAGACTGTTTTGGGGCCATTGGTTAACACAGTCTTGTCACATTGTCTTCACAGATGGGGTCTTGTCCAAAAGTCTAGCGATACAAGTCGTCATCAGATTGATCAGTTTTCTTGTACCACCGCGGTGCACCGGTTCGCCTAAATTGATTTTCGGGATTCCAGTCATATACTTATCATGCAAATAAAATTGTATTATTTGTAGCTGTACTTTAAACCTTACAATAGTCTTCACATAATTGGTTCCTGCTCATACTCCACCAGTATACACGTCATCGTCAAGGTCCATGTGTCATTAAACCGTTCCATCTTAGATCCATTCTAAGATCTTTTTAGATGATAGAGCCGAGTAAGTATCATGCTAACGTTTTCGTAGACACTAACTATGCTAACTATAATCTACCACAAGATCCATACTTACCCCTTCTAACTAACTGGTGCATTAACGCCAGCCATTCATGCCTAAACAACCGCTAGTAACAAAGAAATAATTTAAATAAATTAACCTACCGCCTGCAACCAAGGCTAGCCCTGCTACGTCAGCAAGACCATCATGACAGTCATCCTTCTTACACTTCTTACACATGCCGATAACACGTGCTTTTTTATTACTCTCGTCTTCATCTCGCTTTTGGCCGTTTGAAGCTTCTATTTAAGGTCAGACCTACCCTATTTATACCGCTTGTCTTTGCTGGTTATTTTGATAGTATTTTTGTTATCTTTCTTGTTGTAATTGTTAGGTTTTTCCGTCTTTTGGTGTCGGAAATGTCCCTAGGGGTTAGCGGCTCGCTTCTCGCAGGGAGTTGCGGGGCTTGTTCTCCGCTTAGAACCATGCGTTTTTTGTGTGGTTTGTTTGTATGGTGTCTTCGACTGAACATGGGTGTTTTAATATCTATTTTTCAGTATGATACCAATATATATATATTTATGTATATACAATGTTATGTTGTATTCATGTATGTATGTTTTTCGTTCCTGGAGTCCTCTCGGTGTTAGCCTTTTGTGGTTATTTAGTATTATATTTATAAATATATGTTTTTCCGGGAATGTTCCCGGTATTAACTTGTGGTGGTTGTTGTTTGTATCTTCTTTCTCGTATACAGGGATTCACCCGTACAGGGCAATCCAAAACTTTACAAACCCTGGTTTATTCTATAGGGCAATGCGGGAACTCTAAATATCATGCCTCATCCCAGGACAATTGAAGCCGTAGCATCCGTGGCCCATCCCGGGGAAATCCTAAGACGATATAATCCTGCACAGCCCATGGCTTTTCGGAAGCTCTAATAACCCTGGCTCATCACAGGGCAATCAAAATCCGTTACATCCCTGGCTCATACCAAGGAAATCCGGAAACATTAAACTCCCTGGCTCATTGCAGGGATATCCGTAAACCCTAATATCCCTGGTTCATCCCAGGCCCAGGGCAATACGGAAACTCTATAAACCCTGGCTTATACCAGGGATATTCTGGAACTTTGAAACCCCTGGCTCACCCCAGGGAGATCCGTAAACCATAATGACCCTGGCTCATACCAGGGCAATGCGGAAATTATAATAACCCTGGCTTACCCCAGGGCAACCATGAACTCTAAAAACCCTGGCTCATTCCAGGGCAATCGGAAACCGTGTCATCCCTGGCTCATTCCAGGGAAATTCAAAACCCCTAATATCCCTGGCTCGTCCAAGGACAAGAAGGGTAGGGTGAGCCCAAATTCCTTCGTGCCTCGATGTGCAGGAGGTCCGGGCCTCTATGGGGAAAAGAACCCATCGGGTGCGGGAACAATAATATTTGCCTTTTCAATGGCTCCTTGCTACCAGGCCGCGCTATATCCGCCAGCCCTGGGCCACAACCACGTCAATTGTACGGGAGTTAGCCTCCCGGCCACCGGCGCCCGTGGTTCCTTTGATGAGACCTCTAGTGACCGCTGCCCCTGGCTCGACCCAGGGCCGGGCGGGGTTTTTCTCACAGTTCAGTTTTCTGGGCCTGGCCGTATGCTTACCAGGGCCAGTCCACCGCCCACCGCTCACCTCCGCCAGCCAGCATAATAGACCGCGTCCTTGCTCTTTCTAGACTTCATTTTGAACCCCTCGCTAGGGCTACGCTCAAGTATACTTGCGTTTCTCATTGTTTTTGTTTCTGCCCTTGGCAGAAGTAAGCTTGCGTTCCTTTTCTATCGCTTCGGGTCATATCAGCTATGAAGCGTCGGGAGTCTGTTGGATCCCTGACTCCCAGCTCCTGTATAACTCAAATACATATCGGTCTCCTCCGGTCCTCTTTACCGTATGTCCCAAAAACGATAAAAAAAACACATATTTGCATTAAGCTTTAAGCTAAACGTGTAATGTTTTAGCATCTCACCATTTGATTGATTTAGTTTTACGATAATTGTGCAGACATTATATCAATTTTAATTCATTTTTTGCATGGCTGATTATGCCATCCTGGAAGTTGACGTTTTTAAGTAAAGCAGTATTAATATGTTTATCTCTTTGTATACAAAATTTTATATTCATATGTTAATTTTTTTTTATGACTTTGTAAAATTGTACGCAATTCAGCTGTTTAGCTGCCATGTACTTTTAATCAATAAACCATTTTCAATTCAATTCAAATCTATTCAAAACAGTAAATTATTTCAAAAGAAATTGGATTATTAGTTTGTTTGTCAATTATTTTTTTTTTTTTAATCCGAAATGCTGATTATTTTAACTTGAACTTGATGCTCTCAATGCCACATTTGTTAATTGACCATTCAATTGTAGCGGTTATGAACCCAGTTATGTTGTTGATCTTGGATTTCATCTGAATGACCTCTCACGACTGCTATTATTTCTGATTTTCCCTGAATATAGAATGGTCATTCTAAAAGTAATATATCTTAACATGCAATTCAATTAACATAGTAATCATATAAAAGGCAAATGTTTGACACTGGATAATCATATATCACTTTCTCAATATATATACTCGATGAACATGTATATATATATATATTTGACAAAGATAGTAGATCAATCAGAATGCTATTTCCGGGTATGAAACTATAACTTATTACCTACATATTGCAGAAAATCCTATTCGATTTGCTTCAGTGGTCATGGCGAATGGGGATCTTGGTAAATCATGTCAGATGTCCCTTCCCTCCAGGTTTTGTAAGGAGATGCGTTGTCCATTGTGTTCACGCCTTACAAATACGAAGTTGTTTATTGTGTTCTCGCACAAAAATATCTTTTGAGAAAGTGACTGATTTTTTCCTTTCATTTTCAACTAACGAAATAAATAATGAATGAAATGAAGTAAAAGGGAATCATATTTCTGAGTTTTGCAAACATTGGTATGGTGTGAAAATGAATGATTAAATAGAGAAATTGAATCATTATACACTCATGGAAGACTTGATTTGAGTTCTTCCTCCTTTATGGCTTTCTCTTATCTTTTTTTCTGAGAGATCAATACATCTTTCAACAACAAAACCTCACACAAGTACACACCATTGATATAAAGGTATGCACAGAATTTGAATTCATTTGTTAGTTGCCCTGACAGTGGTGAGCAAAATATTTCCATTCATATGGGTGCCAAGAGCATCCAAGTGTCAAACTGGGAAGAAACGGACCCATGACATGATTTACAAAGATCCCCATTCTCCATGACCACTGAAGTAAATCGAATAGGGTTTTCTGCAAGATGTAGGTTATAAGTTATATTTCATACCCTGAATAGCACTTTGATTGATCTACTATCTTTAAAGTTATCGTTGCAGAAATTCCGATTGTATTTTTTTTGGGGACATACGGTAGTTGTCTCTCCAAGCTATTCGGTCTCTGAGGGCAATCTTTGGTTCCCAGTTCGGGCACTCGTATCTTGATGCCCGATTACGCTCTATTGTTGCGCCTGCTTTATCTGCCATATATATATGACTCGTCGGCGTCATCAGGACGGCAGGTGTCGAGGCTATCCTAATGGGCCCGTTCCGTGTTTAATGACGCTTTTCTATTTATAATGTTCACTTTCACCACGAGTTACCTCCAGGGTGTGGTGACAGGGGAAGCGTCGTTTGTTGTGTGGCTGTGTGTTTTGCCGTGTGAGGTCCACCATCTGTCCTATATGTGCTATACTCTGCACTGGTTAGTTAGAAGGGGTAAGTATGGATCTTGTGGTAGATTGGTAGGATCTGTATTGATACTACTATCTACTAGAGATACATACTTACCTTTTCCGATCCCTCCCTCCTTCCCCTCTATATTGCGTTTTGAAGCGCGTGTTTAGAAGGATGACTGTCATGACGGTCTTGCTGACGTGGCAGGGCTAGCCTTGATTGCATGCGGTAGGTTATTATATTTAAATTATTTCTTTGTTACTAGCGGTTGTTTAGGCATGAACGGCTTGCGTTAATGCACTGGTTAGTTAGAAGGGGTAAGTGTTGTCAGACGTAATTGTGACATATTTTTTTACCATACATTGGATTGTTTTGGGGACTAATATTGAGCCTTTGATTTAAACAAGCTGAATTCGGTAATTACGCTTTAGTCCCATATATATATGTCAACTTTCATTTTGAATATGGGTCAACTTTCATTTTGATATATGTTAACTATCATTTTGATATATGACAACGCACATCACAATAATGAAAGTATACAACTTTGAACATTGACTACTGCTGTGTGAGATATTTTCCATACATTGGATTGTTTCAGGGACTATTATTGAGCCTCTGATTTGAAAAGCTGAACCCGGAAACTACGCTTACTCCCATGTATGTGAATTTTATTTTGGTTTATGACAACGCACATCACTATAGTGACCGCATACAACAACTTCGAACAATGACTTCCGTTACCAAGACAACCGTGAAGGCGATTTGCCAAGAGATCGTGAGTGAGGCATTTAAGAGTAAAGAATTCTTCGACGCTATTGAGAGTGCAGTGTCAAAGTCCATTGACAAACACATAGCTAAATTCGTCGAACGCTTTGAGAAGAATGAAGGGCAGATCATGGAGCTACAAATCGCAGCCGAACAACAGACAAAGGAGATCGACACTATGAAAGGGCTGATTGACAAACAATCAGACAACATCACCAACCTGCAGAGGGAGATGAATGACATGGAACAATACTCCCGCCGAAACTGTCTTCTAGTTTTCGGTGTGAAAGAGGAGCAGGCTGAGGACACCACAAACGTCGTTTGTGACATTGCGTCACGACATCTCGGTGTTCCTCTCCAGAAGGGGGACATTGATCGATTCCACCGCATATAACCGAGACGGAGGCAGGAAAACAATGCCGAGACCAACAACAGGAAACCACCGAGACCAATCATCGTGAAGTTCACGACCTACCGAGTGAGGCGCGAGGTTCTCTCCAACCGGAGGAAGCTGAAAGGGACGGGCATCGGCATTGATGAAAACCTGACAAGGCACAATGCCGAGCTGTTGAACGCGGCCAAAAGGACCCAGGGCGTGAGAGCGGCCTGGTCTTCAGATGGGAGAATCTTGGTGCTGGTCCCGACTACGAACGGAGGGACAATGACTCGTCACGTGCGCAGCAAAGATGAACTGAATAGACTAACAATGGTCATAAGATTTCCTTGTGTCTGTTGTAGCAAAACTGTACAATCAAATCAACGAGCAATTTTATGTACAAATTGTCAAAATTGGACTCATACTAAATGTGTTAATATATCTAATGTATCATATGATGATGAAAATGAACAATTTTGGGGATGGCAATGTCCAGTATGCATCTTAAAACAGTTACCATTTTATGATGTGGATACCAATGAAGAAAACTTATCTGGAAATACTACTAATGCAATACCATTGCAAGATGTCCATACACATGTAACTAATAATCCGGTTAGGAATATATTAGTTGATAATGATAGGTCAACCAAAGTTTATGATGTACTCGATGCCAAAATTAAAAAATAAAGGTTTTAATATATCACACTTAAATATACGAAGTTTGAGGAAGAAGGTGGATCACATTTCAACCTTATTGTCTTCTAATCCGATTGATGTATTTACGATGTCTGAAACATGGTTGGATGAGACCGTGTGTCTAAATTTAACAATAGATGGTTACTCATTAGAAAGAAGAGATAGAGACTGTCAAGGAGGTGGAATAGGTTGCTTCTATATGCTATTCGCGCCACAGAGATCTTGAATGTGATGATATTGAAGTCATGTGGGTAGAAATCAGAATACCAAACTCAAGATCTTGGCTTATTGGTATAGTCTATCGTGCTCCAAGCTCCCACGTTGATTTTTAAAATAAATTAGAAAGTAATGTTGAAAATGTTTACGGTGAAACACATAATATTGTTCTTACTGGTGATTTGAATTGTAATGAATTGACGGATAACCCCTTACATCAGAAGCTAAATTCATTATGTAATATGTTTAATTTAAAGCAATTGATTTATTGCCCAACTCGTGTGACACTAAATAGTACCTCATGCATTGACTTGGTTTTTGTACCAGCATTTAAAGAAGATATACAATCCGGCATAATCCCAGTCGGACTTAGTGACCATTCACTTGTTTTTATTAATATGAAAAAATGAAGGTTCAGTGCAAACCAAAAATAAGTAAATTTAGGAGCTTTAAACGATTTAATGTTCCTGACTTTGTAAGGGAAGGTGAATCCCTTTTCGGGGATGATTTTTACAATGCACATGATGTTAACTATTTGTGGAAACATTTTAATGATGCCTTCATAAAATTGTGTGATAAATACGCACCATATGTGTCAGTTCGAAAACGGGCTAATGGAGCACCATGGTTAACAGATGAATTTGTAGATTTATCTAGACAACGTGACTTTTTGAAACGTAAATTTGATGAAACTAAAAGTGATAGTAGTTGGTGTGATTATAAACACGCTCGAAATAAAGTGAATAATTTAGGTGAACGCTTAAAGAAAGATTATTATATTGAACTATTTGAAAATAGTATTGGTGATACAAACCGTACGTGGAAAACTTTTAAAAGTTTGTCAAGCCAGACTAAGTCTGCAAATTGTACAGGATTACGACATTGATATAGCTAATGCTTTCAATGAATATTTTGCCCAGGATAACAATGCCAATGCAGTTGAGCGTGATGACATTGATCAAGTTACTAACTCTACCTTTTAATTTAAGAAGATTACGGACGACTTTGTCGCTAAAGAGCTACGCAACCTTTCAGTGGGTATGTCAAGTGGTCTTGATAATATCCACCCCCGTTTATTGAAAGAAGCAGCACCATTTATAACTAAACCGTTGACCCACATTTTTAACGCAACAATTACCTCAGGATCCATACCAATGGAATGGAAAAGGGCTAAAGTTACCCCCATTTATAAATCTGGTGAAAAGGATCAAACAAGTAATTATAGGCCTATTTCTGTTTTGTGTCATATAATGAAAATACTTGAAAAAGATGTTCACGCTCAACTATACAATTATTTTACAACCAATGATTTGTTAAGGAGTGTCAATCTGGATTTCGTCCTTTACATTCAACTACAACAGCATTGATTGATGTTAATGACTATTTATTGAATAATATTGATAATGGAAATATAACTGGAGCTCTATTTCTTGATATTAAAAGAGCGTTTGATTCTGTGAATCATAGCATATTATTGAATAAATTAGAAAAGTATGGTATATGTGGTTCCGAGTTAGCTTGGTTTACCAATTACTTATCGGACAGAAATCAGTGTGTGTGCTACAATGGAAAACTATCAAGCTTTCGAAATGTTAAAATGGGTATCCCACAGGGGTCAATTTGGGGTCCATTTTTGTTTGTTGTCTTTATAAATGACATGTGTGATTTGTTATATTCTGACCAAACTAAATTAAGTCTCTATGCTGATGACGCTGCCCTATTTTGTAAAGGTCGAGATTATTTATCTGTCCAGACGAAATTGCAAACTGAATTGAATAGGGATATGCAATGGGTAGAGAAAAATGATTTACAGTTAAATACGAAAAATGTAAAGTTATGTTGTTTGGCACACATAAAAAAAGTACACAATAAACAAATTGTGCTTGAGCGCGAAGATGGTATTATTGAACAGGTAAATCAATTTAAGTATTTAGGGGTCATACTTGATAATACTCTTAAGTTTGATAAACACATTGATTTGGTATGTGCAAAGCTAGCTAGGACTATTGGGTATATTGGACAAATTAAGAAATATTTGCCGAAACAAGTTTTGACTCTGCTATATAATGGTTTAATTCTTCCACACATTGATTATGGTTTGATAATATGGGGAAACTCAGCTAAGTATTTGATTTTGAAAGTACAGCGTCTTCAAAATAGATACGCTCGCTTGATTCTGAATGCGGATTTTCTTACACCTCATTTGTTAATGTTGAAACAGCTAAACTGGCAATCTGTCTTACAAAGTGTTAATTATCAATTTTGTTTGTATATGTTTAAAGTTATAAATGGACTTTCACCAGAGTATTTGAAGGCTATGGTAATTTTTAGAACTCCGCATATATTTACAAGATATGCCATCGATAATCCATTATATGTAATTAAGCCAAACAAAGACTATATGAAAAGATCCTTTCAGTATTTAGGTTCGATAATTTGGAACAATCTCCCACTTTGCATTAGAAATGCCACATCAGTTGCCTCTTTTAAAAGGCAATGTAAATTATTATCACTTATTGATCGCATCTATATATTTCCTAGTATATTACATTTTAGTAGTAAATATATCACACACTACCACAGTTCCCAATCTGAGTAAAAGTTAGGTTTTCTTTTTTTCTTTCTTTTTTTTTAGTTTGTTTTTGGATGAAAGTAGTTGTTAGTTATATCTATCTTATGTATATATTTGTTATTCATTTGTATGTATTCTCAATGTGTTGTTGTGTTAAAAATTGTGCATTGTATTGTTTTTTTTATTGTATGCAGGGACCCTTGGTAGATTAGTTGTTTAACTGAAAGGGCAACCCTGTTGAAATAAAACGTTAATAAATAAAAAATAAAAAAATAAGTATGTATCTCTAGTAGATAGTAGTATCAATTCAGATCTTACCAATCATATGCTAGAAGACAAATTCAAAAACGTCTCAAGAAGTAATTGTTTGTGTAAATGTTAGGTTTTGTTGATATATTTCCCGTTAGGTTTAGTTAGACTATTGGTTGGTCTATCGTGAACAATATCTAAACGGAACAACTTTCACGAATCATATACGCACATGCATTGTATACTTACAATAACTGTTGATGCTTATCTATTTCCTAGGTAAGACTGAAATCGCCGGGAGTAAACGACTAAAGAAGATTGACGACGAACTGGTGGTGTACACACAGGAACTTGCTGACAAAACGTCTCAAATATTCTTGGAACTGAAAGTCAAAGTTGAAGATACGGTAAATCAAAGTGTTAATTTTGATGATGATGGTGGTGATGACGACGAGATGTTGGTGATAGTGGTGATGAAAACGATTATGACGGTGATGGTAATGGTGATGACTATGATGATGAGGAATGATGACGACGATGACGATTATGATAGTGATGGTGATTGTAATGACTATGAGGATGAATGATGGTGCTGACGACAATGATGATGCTGATGATGATGATGATGATGATGATGATGATGATGATGATGATGATGAAGATGACTCGTTGCACTAGCTTTGTACTCTGTTGAAAGTCTCCAAGGGAGACTTTCGAAACCAAACATTTAAATTTTAAATACTTATAACGGACAACCGGAACAGGTTTCATGATTTTATTGGTAATACAAATACAACGAGATACGAGATATGCGAGTACCGCTAGAGCTCTGTGCATTTTAACAATGTTACTGGAACCCCTTTAATGATATTTTATTATACCGAATATACATGCATACTAATTACTATTATACAATTATTGACTCTTTCAACCAATCAGATTGCAGGATTCTCGGTATGAGGTATATAACAGGCAATATTTGATTAATTTCCTAATTATTTAATTGTTTTTGACAGTTGAACGCTATATTCGCAGACTATCCAGGGTTCTCCTACGCGGTCCTGATCGCATTCACAGAGGGAAGCGTCATAACCAGCTACGTGCTGGTGTTCGACGACGCCTCGCCCGTGAGCATCACCGAGGTCCAGCAGACGTTCATGCAGGAACTTACAGGCAACAACGAGGTCAGAAATGGGTCGGGCCTCTTCCTCTCCGCACCAGATGCCTTCAATTTCACATGTGAGTATAAGTATAAGATCAGTCTCAGCAATGTTGGACCACCTGAAGCTACCTCTCCCACAACGAAGAAGGGCAGTTCAGATTCCTGGTGATGCTTCTGAAAATCATATTTCACCGCATGGACTTCAATATTCAGTGATTATCTTTACATACATGTATCCCCACAAGAACGTGCACGGATGTCTAAAAGGGGCTCCAAACCCAACCAGCCCGTCATTCCACAGTCGAACTCTCAACTTCATCTCAACTCCTTCTTCCCGAAGGTAGCAAGATAATTGATTACTAGAACGGATAAGCTCATCTCAACTCCTTCATGTCCTTCTACCCGAAAGTAGCAAGATAATGAAACTCATTAACGGATAACTTCTATACATGACACAGAAGCGTTCAAACGCGTACTGCAGAATCTTATAAAACGGCTCCGGTAAATTCAGTAACGTGATTGGCTAATACCGATCACGTGGGGATTGATTACTTTTCACCACCTGCACTACCGTGCCGATACCTGTGCAACCATCGTGTCGATAGCAGCGCAACCATCGTGCCGAAGGTGTGCAACCATCGTGCCGAAGGAGCGCAACCCCGTGACGTCACAATGTTTGTTTACATAGCTCTACGAAGACTAAATTAAGGGAATGGATTCTATAACAGGAATAATGACTATATGACAACACAGTTTCCATGAGTTTGTTTAAAAAAGACATTTAATCTCACCACAGGGTGAGCCAACGCATGACTTCACTAGCACACACATCGAAGTCCCGATCATCCTCCGATACGATCACAAGTCATATTCTAAACGATCATGAACGATCATAAACGATCATAAACGATCACAAACGATTACAGACAAACCCCTCGAAGACAAACTTGCGAAAGTGAACAAAAAAAGATGGAAAATGCTTGGTTTTGTAAATTCTCTGTTCTGTAGTAAATAAATCTTAGCAGTTTCGTAAATTATATGGATATGTGGTTTGATGTTGGTAAGTTTTGTAATGGAAATGCATACAATTCTTTGATAATTCTCAGTTTTACGGGAAATTATCGGCAATTCCATATCGACTGCAGTTGATCTGCTGAGCTGCATACAGAGCTATCTACTCTCTTAATGCAAAAGAGTGGTATCTCCGCTCTAGCTGTCGAGTGATATGTGTTTCAACTCTGAAACGAGCGGAAATCCACGCCGCCGCGAGTTGAATGGGCGTTCGCGACAATTAGTAACGGTATACCGTTTCAACTCTGAGAGCGAGTGGTGGTAGGATGAACAAAAATCGTGACGCAGTCACTAAGGCAGCCAATCAGTAATCATCTTTGAGTGGCGTGATAGAAAAATTTAATTTGCGATGTCCAGAATTTGTTGCACGGCGGTAGGTCGCTTTTCGCCATCATTTCGGACGTCGAAGATCGACGATTTTGGAGATCGAAATCACATTCCGACGGTTCTATAAGAAACGAGAACTCAGTGAGGACTTCCGCAAATTAATTGAAGGTGAGTGTTTGTGATATGCGAATAAATCTTTCAACTTCGGCCTCCATTAATACGCCAGTTATGTACGCTAGTAGGCCTACCAATGTATAATGTGTGTGTGTGTGTGTGTCAAAGTGTGTGTGATGTACTAGCAATCGGTACGGTGTGACACGTCAAAAAGTGTTGGTCATGCAATTCAATAATTGAAACATACCTCGCAACATGTTCAGGCAATTAGTATAATGAAATATTCTCTAACTAAGTTCTAAAGATAATCGATGAACAAAATATTCGGGTGAAAACTGACATATCTTGCAAATTAACCCCTAACTATTGGCGGTTCGGGGTGGTTTGTTTCAATACTATAGACATTGTGTGGTCTGGTGTGTGTGCATGTGAATGTGCGGTAGCGACAGCCTAACATGCACTGCGCAGGCCCATTCTGTCTTTGTGTGTGGAATACCGGTCCAGTGTGTGTAGGCTGTATTTGAATGTAGGTCAGGTCAAGTTAGCTCGTGGCATGTTTAACAAGTTTCACATTACTTAAATTTTCCACTTTTTTAAATTCGATATTTGGGAACAATTAAAGTGATGCCTGTAAAGTGTCAGATATTGCACAAAATGACATTTGAGACTTCAATCCTATATCAATATCATTGTAAAATACAATTGAAAGATTTGTGAAAGTTTGAAAGAAAACGAACACTGTTTACCTAGTGAAAAAAAACGAATATTGAGTTCATATTTTATCACCGAATACTGATGGTCTGCCATACTTTTGTCGCAGTAATGAATGATCCGTTTGAGATATTCGCACCCGTGTATTTTTACACACGTAGTACATAATTCATGGAATTTGAACTCGCTCGGCTCAAAGTTCAATCTCCGGAATGTTCTCACGGGTGCTGCATGCGGACGTTCTCAGCTGAGACAATTGTACTTTTTTTCAATTGCGTTGATTAACGCTTTAGAAATAATGATTTTCAATGATAATTATCTTCATACTAAAGGGACATTTGAAAAAATCAAACCCTATTTTATTCTTCTCTTACCATAAGCTAAACAACACGGTAGAAGAGAAACGAGGAAGCTCCAAGTAATTTTCGTGGATTT
>JBAMJV010000196.1:0-52811 GCA_037951105.1 Echinarachnius parma
TATTTATAATTTCCAACATTGTAATATTCTTCGCGTAGGTACTTTAAATGTTTTATTTTTATTTTTCATACAGTGTGTACCGTTTTATAGCTATTTTTCAGGGACCATCATTCTCTCAAGCACTGCTTGCAATGATGGTCCCGTACATATCACATTTATGTTATTACATTATTTGAAGATAATTATGTTTAATATGTCTATCTACAAGTATGTTGCAGTCTTTATTACTATGTTACAATTTATTCACTATACATGTTAATTTTTAATATCCAAGAAGTGTATTTCTTTCCTTATTATTTGTATAATTATTCAGTATCGTTTGATTATGTTGAAAATAAAATAACATGAATCAAGAATCAAGAATCATCGGCTGTTTCTTTGTTTGTGACAAAAGTATCAGGAAAATAAATCATATTTATATAATAATGCAACACTGATACTTTGCTTACATTACCGTAGATATATGATGCTTATGCTTACATTGTATTTTGTTTTGTATATTGATATTCATACATTATTTATGCTGTTCAATTCTTTTTTAGTTTTTCATTAGGTTATTATGATGTTTTATGCAATATTTACACATTTAAAATGAATGTTTTTACACTAACTCCATCATACTGTATTGTAGATATAAGACATGTATATTGAAATACTAGTTTGTAAAATATACTTTGTTCAACTGGTGTACTGTCATGCTTCGATATAAAAGTCCAATGCGTGCAAATAAGTTAGCCTTATTCATGATCCAATTTGTTTAAATGTAACATTTGTTTTATAGCGTCATTTGCAAATGCGTATCATGTCTACAACAGTAACGTTTTTACATTACGTTATCAATAATAATCATCTTGAAGCTGAAAAGTCCATCGAATGTTTTGTCAAAAAATTGATTCGTCTGTAAAGAATATAAATATTATTGCAAAAATTGCAATATCGTTATGCTTGATTCCTTGAAAAGAAACATGATAACCGTTACTTATTTCGTTGCATCTAAAGACCGACATACATATACAGTTCTACTTTCATCTGTACATAATGTATTCACATGTATGACTGATCATTTTTCCAAGTAAATGTGAAATTAAATGTAAATAAGAGTGCCTTACCTGTATGTGTACGGGGTGGTGGAAACATGCCCGAATAGCTGTAACTACTTTCGTTTGTGCACACTTCATAACACTGAACCAATGAGATACTTTATGAATTGTTGATATTTCACATCTTTATTTACGTCTTTATATGCTTCACTGTGTATTGTCTGTATATTTTTTGGAAATCTTTGCCAGCAGATTTTAGATTGTCTCCCACATAAAATATTTTAAAAAGAAATTTGAAGACGTATTTATTTAGAGATAACTAGAATAAATCCCAAAATACTTTTGTATATTTCAGCAATTTGTAAGATGTATTGTGTACGATATCGAAAATAAGAATCGATGCCCACGACTTGTATTCCATTGACCACATTTGTGAATATTTCAGCCGTTTCTGAAAGGACATTGATACGGACTTAATTTTCACTTAAGTTTTCATATTCTGTAAACAAATGCTATTATTTATGTTGTATAATTTATTATTATTGCTATGATACATTATTATGATTTGTACATGTATTTTGTGCAAATGCAGAACAATATACTGGAAACAAAGAAGTTACTTTGTTGCTAAATAGATGCAATTATTTTCCTTGTACCTCACCAATGAATATCGTTCTGAATTGCCCTCTCTAAACAAGAACTTGTTTATAAATTAGTATGCATGTCAAAAGCATTTTTAATGATTTCGGAATGATTTGTTGTTATCAAAGTCTGATAATGGTTTAATAAGAGCGCAAAAATGTAGTATCCGTAACATTCCTTCACGTATTGACGCCCATGAAATATTATTCTGTCGCAAATATGTATGCTTAATTTCGTCGTTAATTATTGATGTAAAAACACAAACCACTTATACCGTAATTGTACATTATATAAAAGTACACATTTACAATTATTTTCCCCATTGCAGACATACCATAAACGAAACGACAATTAAAAAAACTAGGCATATACTGAGTTTGTAGAAAACATTTCAACACATTTGATAGCTAAGTTGGTCCACTTATCGGTCATGTTGGTCAGTTCGTGCTTCATCTAGTGGATCCTTTCGTTTTCTCTACAATTGACTATATTTTGTAAACAAATGTTATTTGGTATTATGTTTGCATTGAATATACTATGTTACATTATTATGTATTGTAAATTTACTCTATTAAATTAAGGAAAAAACTGCTGAAAACATCTACTAAATATCGCCAATGTGGTAAAATGAGAGTCGTATACAGCCTAGCTTTCAATACTAGCAGGAATTACGTTATCAATAATAATCATCTTGAAGCTGCAAAGTCCATCAAATGTTTTGTCAAACAAAATTTGTCCGTAAATATATGAATATTATAGCAAAAGTTGCAATATCGTTAAGCTTGATTCCTTTAAAAGAAACATGATAACCGTTAGTTATTTCGTTGCATCTAAAGACACAGCATACAGTTCTACTTTCATCTATACATAATGTATGCACATGTATGACTGTATGATATGTATATTATTTGTTCAATTATTATGTGATATTAAATGTAAATAAGATTGCCTTACGTGTAGATGTACAGGGTGGTCCAAACCTGTCAGAATATCTGTAACAGTCGTCTGTGCGCACTTTGAATATAATACTGAACCAATGAGATTATTTATGAATTGTTGATATTTCACATCTTTATACGTCTTTATATGCTACTCTGCGTATTGTCTGTATATTTTGTTAGAAAGAATGATCTTACAATCTTGTATTATGTAGATCCACGCTTTATCCTTTGCTTTACTTTCGGCCTCAATGTACTATGTATGTTTTAAGCAATGTTGACACGTTGACATAATGTTGTTTTGTGGAAGTTTGTAGAGTCTGTATTTTTGTTCTCAGATTTGTGTATGTTTTTAGTCTTGATGTTTTTTGTTTGACATGACCTCATGTAGTGTATTGCCCAGCCAAACCAGCCCTTCTAATGAGTTACATCAGTGGAAGCGATTTGTTTTGACCGACCAGTACATAGTGTCCAATGTTAATGGTTCCAAAAATAAATGTAAAGGGTGGAGAGCGTATTTTTTGTATTTTGCTGGCCCTACAGTTTGGAACAAGCTTGTCAGCAGATTTAAGATTGTTCCCAATTTTAAATAGTGTTAAAAGGAATTTTAAGACGTATTTATTTATTTAGAGATAATGAGAATTAATCCCCAAAAGACTTTTGAATATTTCAGCAATTTGTAAGTTTTTTTTGTGTATGATATCGAAAATAAGAATCGATGCCCACGACTTGTATTCCATTGACCACGTCATTTGTGGATTTTCAGCCGTTTCTGAACGGACCTTGATACGGACTTTTTCACTTCAGATTTCATATTTTGTAAATAAATGCTATTTTGTATTTATGTTGTATAATTGATTATGATTGCTATGTTACAGTTATTATGATTTGTACACGTATTTTGTGAAAATGCAAAACAATATACTTGAAAAAAAAGAAGTTATTTTGATGCAATTCCTTTTCTTTGTACCTCACAAATGAATATCGCTTTGAAGCGCCCTCTCTAAACCAGAACTTATTCCTTCAATATTTCGCTGCTTTCATGTATATTTTTGTCGGTACTTGGTTGGTTGGTAGTTGGTTAGTTGGTTGGTTGGTTCGATGTCATTTTACAACATAACCCTGTGACGTTTATGCACGCGATCACAAATATCATTTTATAATCTGTAAATGTAATTTACATAAGTAACCTTCATGGCAACCACCATTTTAGGTTGCTGTATATAGTATGCATGTCAAAAGCATTTTTAATGATTAGAAATGATTTGTTGTTATCAAAGTCTAATAATGTTATAATAAAAGCGAAAATGTATTATCCATAGCATTCCTTCACGTATTGACGCCCATGAAATATTATCTGTTTCAAATATGTATGCTTGATTTAGTCGTTAATTCTTGATGTAGAAATACAAAACACTTATAATCTTACATTATGTAAAAGTACACATTTACAATTTGTTTACTGTGAGAATACGTTTTCCCATTGCAGATATGCCATAAACAAACGACAATTTAAAAAACTAGGCCTTACTGAGTTTGTAGGAAAACATTTCAACACAATTTATTTATAGCTTATTGGTCCAGTTATTGGTCATGTTGGTCAGATTGTGTTGCATCTTTTCTTTTTCTGTACAATTGACCATATTTTGTAAATAAATGTTATTTTATATTTCTGTTGTATTGATTATACTAGTTATATTATTATGTATGGTAAAAACATAACTTGAACTTCAATTCTGTAATACCATTCATGATGTTTACCATTTGTGTTTCACTTAATTTGAATTGAATAAATTGCTCATTATTTTGGGATTAAATATTATAAGTATGATAAATTGTGTTTCAGACTGCGTGTTCGTGTATGAGCGTATTCATTGTAATGCGGCAATACCAATAAACCAACACAAACATAAACAAACACACACACACACACACACGCACACACATACGCACACACGCACACACGCAATACACACATTCATACAAAAAACGGACACACGCACACACGCACCACACACACACGCACATGACTTGTACGACAATCTCACCATGCACACAAAGGCAAAATCATATGACATGTTTGCCTGGTTTATATCCCTCGGGCGTGCAAAGACACTACAATAAAGATCGGAAAATAAATATTGTTTGTAATCTTATAATTACAATATCACTTCCCAGAATCTCAACCATTATGAACACGTGGTGCCTTACCAAACGATATGCGGATTATAAGGTCAGCAAACGGGCCATTCTCTATACATACAACGTCAACGGCATAATTACAAACCTCCTTGATTATATCTTTAAAAGTGGCCAGGCAAACCAAACGCATGTTATCCTCTGTTCATCTGTATTAGGGTACACGTCAACTATTTGTAAACCATTTTGAAAACCTCTCCAGAGTGAAATTCTATTGTTAACTGGTTGTGACATCATCAGTCATTCACTACTCGGTTACAAAGAAGTGACCTTCATCCAAGCTGAGTGCCTAATCACAATAGCATCACACGGTTTTGAATACAATTACCAACTCACACACCTACACTTTCAATAGCAGTTGCTATGTCAGAAGAAGAGCTATTGTATGGAGGCATGCAGGGCATGCTTTTGTGTGCATATCTTTTTGTACTTTCATATTTTGTCAATCTCATTGTAGCTGACAAGTGATTGACAGATGATGTCACAACCAGTCAACAATATAATTCACTCTGGAGGGGGTTTTTAGGAGGTGGGGATTAGCAACATGAAGAAAAACAAATGATAAAATGTTTAAAAATATACAAAACATATTTAGGTCAAACAATTTACAAATATTGAATGTGTACACTAATACAGATATACAGAAGTCAACATGTATTTGGTTTGCAGGGCCCCTTTAAGGTCAACCGAAACAGGTGATACAGGGGGGGGGGGGGGGGGGGCGGGGGGCTCGATGAGGGTCCAATGAGGGAGAGGGATGGCAAAGCTTGTCCATAAACACTGCGTTTTATATTATATTTTCATGTGCATTTCCTCCGCAGAGGAGTGGGGTGCATTTAAGGACGTGGGGCAAAGGTATTATTGACAAGGGAGGGATATGCCCCCCCCCCCTCTTACTCCCCCTTATCCCTCTCAACCCCTCTATTAACCCCTTAACATCCTCCTTTGGCTTAATAGCCCACTGGCTTAGCGTGTTCAGACGATAAAGTTGTATACAGCTCTATGGTTCTGATAATTATTTGGTGGAGCGGATAGGATAGCGTGAACATTATTGGTGCCACACTCTGATTTCTGATATTAAGTTGAATTTTGTTTATAGGATGTTCACGTATATTATTGTGTTGTTATTCTAAAACGTTATAACACCAATGACTAAGTCTCGACAATAACCCATCTCGCCCCCCCCCCCCCTCCCCTCCAAACATGCCCAAATACTTAGACCATTCCAAAGTTAAAAGAGTCCAACCAATTCTTACCAATCCACGAAATATGCCTGTGCAGCATTTGTTTTTATAAAATGGGCGCAACAAAATGTGAAAATCAAACTTTTTCCCAGTAATGGCTAAATGGCTAAATTTACCGACGCATGTCTGTAAATTTACCGACGCATGCCTGCAAATATACCCACGCATTGCTAAATTTACCGACGCATGCCTGTAAATTTACCGACGCATGACTGGGGGAAAATTGAGATTAATCAATATAATACATGAATGCCTACAAATGACAGACTGATCAGTGGCGTAGCGACCGGGAGGCTGTCGGCACGTGCCCCTAATAATAATATTAAAACAAAAACAAACGGGGATATCAAAAAATATAAGGAGAATTACATAACGTGTGCCCCTAATAATTGTGTCTGCCACCGCCCCCAATCAGTCCAACCACACTATGCCACAAGTTGAGAGCCCAAGTATAAGATTGCACAATTTCAAGCCCCAAAATGCAAAAGCTTCCTACCGTGGGAGGGGGGACACCCCCTCCCACCCCCCCCCCCCCCCCCAGGCGCGGATCTACGGGGGAGGGGGGGGGGGTTAGGGGGTTTAACCCCCCCCCCCCCCTTGGGCTGCCAAGTGAAAATGTGATGTGCATAGAAAAACGCCATCATTGTGTCCAGACCCACACAGTATCCGCATCGTCATTGGGTCAAACTCCCCCCCCCCCCCTTAGCAAAATAGCCCCCAAAAAATCGCCTCGCCGCTTCGCGGCTCGTGGACGAGGCTCCGCATCGTCATTGGGTCAAACTCCCCCCCCCCCTTAGCAAAATAGCCACAAAAAAAATCGCCGCGCCGCTACGCGGCTCCTGGACGATGCTCCGCATCGTCATTGGGTCAACCCCCCCCCCCCCCCCCCCTTAGCAAAAAGCTAGATCCGCCCCTGCCCCCCTCGGTCGCTTCGCTCCCTCGCAATGACTGATCATCCCCCCAACCATGAGAAGAAATCGACGCCCTTGAAATGAGCGCAAAAAACTGTGAAAATCAAACTAAAGTGAGCCATGCATTAGTAACAACTTTTACACGCTAATTGACCAATCAGAATGCAGGAATTCTTCTACCCATTTTATAAAAGGGGATAACACACATAAGATATGTTTTGCAGGAAACATTAACCGCGGGAATTTTCGAACAATAGCTTCCACAACAACGCGCGATTTGCGGTTAAAGTTATTTTTCTTGATTGTATTAATTATTGTATTATAATTTTCCTAGGCTACTTTTCTTCTTCTTTTTGCCTTCCACGGTCGGATTAGACCATCTTCAATGATGACCTTTATTTGGCAGAAAGATACATTCCTTAATATCCTAAACAAGTTAAGAAATCGTTAATAGCCGCTTTTTAATGTGAAATCATAATGTCTGTTTTTTTTGCTCGTTAAAATCATACCAAGCACAATTAATATTAGTAAATATATAATCCATTGCGGATATAGTATCGGAAATAATATCGCTAATGATATTCGCTTGTCTCGCAATGTCAAACTAGGAATCTAAACGATCACGACGTTTCGTATGCTACTGCAATACTTTGTCAAATGATAATATCGAATGTAGACACTCGGCTTTTATGCTCTACCGTGGCTCCCAACATCACAATCTCGCATGAGCGATTGCGTTCCTGATAGGTCGACAACGGAACACGCTGATTGGCCGGTGCACACGGGCAAACAACCAATCAACGGGACACTGGATCGGCCCGCCTAACGAAACAGTGTACGATTCTATATCCGCAATGGATTATATATTTACTATTATTGATTAAACATACGGGCACCCTGCCCTGAAATTGATACGTAGATATGAGCGTTGTAGCGAGAAGGTGGCTAGGGGGGTTCTGCCGTGGGTTTGGCATCAACCGTTGTAGGCCGGTTGTTCGGGGTAGTGTCGTGGCGACGAATCGTACACTGTTTCGTTAGGCGGGCCGATCCAGTGTCCCGTTGATTGGTTGTTTGCCCGTGTGCACCGGCCAATCAGCGTGTTCCGTTGTCGACCTATCAGGAACGCAATCGCTCATGCGAGATTGTGATGTTGGGAGCCACGGTAGAGCATAAAAGCCGAGTGTCTACATTCGATATGTAGACAAGGGAAATTTGGAGTTGTCAAAGGGGTAATCAGTGGCGTAGACACTGAGCTATCTGAGGAAGATATTGTAAAAGGTCTACAGAGTAAGAAAGTGACACGAGTACAAATGATCAAGAGAAAAGAAAATGGCGAACTGAAAGCAACAAGATCAGTATGTTTGACATTTCAGACAAAAGAACTACCGGAATATGTCACACTTGGATACGAAGCTTTCCGAGTGAAACCATATGTACCACCAATTATGCGATGCTTTAAATGTCAAAGAATAGGGCATAGTCAGGCACAATGTAAAGGAAAGACGAGGTGTGTAAGGTGTGGGGGTGACCACTCTTTTGACAATTGCCAAAACAGGGAAACCCCAAAATGTGTCCGCTGTAACGGCCAGCATAGCGCTGCATATGGAGGGTGCCCGGAGTTAAAGAAAGCGCGCCAAATTCAATCGTTTAGAATTGAAAACCAAATTAGCTATGCAGAAGCGGCGAAAACTCTAATGCAGAAACAGGGTAGCGATATTTTAAAGAATCAAGAACAGGATAAGGTAGATAATAAAACTACCACAAAACGCCAAGATAGCCGTCCTAGCGCTATCCCCAGGCCTACCTTTGTTGCCCAGCGCAACAAGCCTGTCGTTGACTCTAAGAGCAAGGCCGTTACAAAAGAGACAGACAAGAAAAGGGTTGTTATGGTAAGTGTACAAACACAAACTGACACATTTGAACAACAAACTCAAACAATTGAGCATCATGATGGTTTTAAATTCTCATGTGATCAACTTCTAGCTTTTTTGGTGTTTATTGTGAATAATCTGGATAATCCAGCATCCAGTTCGAAATCAAACCGCATACTACTTGTGGTTGAGGCGGCAAAGAGGTGCTTTGGAAAAAGCACGGACCCGTCTTGTATACATGCATTATTAAATGATGCCTAGTTTTGTACTTGTATTGATGGGTCTCCTGTCTCTCCTTCAATGGAATGCGCAAGGACTTACTTCCCATGGGTACGAGTTACAATCCTATTTATCAGCTTGTGCATGCAAACCTGATATTATTTGTATTCAGGAAACTTGGTTTAGAGAAAATAATGTTTTACAATTAGATGAGTATAATTGTATTCCTCACAATAGGACTACAGGAAATAGAGGCGGATGTGCCATATACGTACGAGGGAATTTAAAGTATCGTTTAATAGATACTCCCAAGGATGAAGAATATCAATGTGTAGAGATTTATTTTGAAAATATAGTACTAAGTGTTATAAACTTGTATAACCCCTGTAGAAGAATAACATGTGGCTTTTTGAGTAATGTTTGGAATAAAATGAATAAACCTGCTATTTTATGTGGAGACTTTAATAGCCATCATGAAATGTGGGGTAGTAATCACTGTGATAGAAATGGGAAAGAAATCGTTTCGTTTTTATCTGAAAATGACGCTGTTATTTTGAATAATGGAGCCCCGACTAGACTCGACGCTCATACTGGGACTCTCTCTTGTTTAGACTTGACTATTGTGAATAGCAAGTTAGCCGCTAAATGTAAATGGAATGTTATTTTAGATAGATTCGGAAGCGATCACTTTCCTGTGGTAATAGGTATAGAAGTGCCAGGAAATGAATTTAAGAAAGGTTCTTTTAATGATAGTGGACATAGTAGGAAAATTAATTGGAATGTATATAAACAAGAGATTGACATTCGTCTTTCAGAGAAAATTAATTTTGTAAATGTTCATGATGAATATGAATTTATTTTAAAAGCTATATATGATGCTGTAGAGAAGGCGGCTGTAGATTGTACGAATAGGAATAAAAAACGCCTCCCTTCGGTTCCATGGTGGAATAAGGAATGTTGGGTTGCAGTTAAGTCTAGAAATAAAGCTAAGAGGACATTTGTAAGAACTGGAAAGTATGACGATTTATGTGAATTTAAGCGGAAAAAAGCATCAGCTCAGCGTATTATTAGACAGGCCAAAATGAATTATTGGAGAGAGTATTGTAAACAAAATTAATCGTTTTACTCCAGTTACGCAAATATGGAAAATTATGAGAAAAATGAGAGGAGAATTTATTAATAAGAAGAAAACAATTGTTATTAGTATTGATGGAGTATGTGTAAGTGATAATTGTGAAGTTGCAAATGCATTAGGCAGTTGCTATAAAGATAATATTTGTGCAGGTACTAATACTAGTGTTGATGACAATGAGACGTTAGTACTTAATGATACACATGCAGTGGAAAGCCTGAATGAACCTTTTAATATGTTTGAATTTAAGGCAGCGATTAAGTTTTCAAAAGAATCAACCCCCGGTTTAGATGGAATTTGTAAACGCCATATTGTCTCTATGTCTAAAAGCGCTCATCATAAAATATTGGATTTGTTTAATCGTATTTGGGAGACGTCTAACCTTCCTAATGATTGGTTACATGCTATTCATGTCCCATTATTAAAACAAGGAAAGAGTGAGACAGACCCTAATTCATATAGACATATAGCCTTGACTTCATATTTGTGTAAGATAATAGAAAGAATGATATATAAGAGACTGTATTGGTATGTGGAAAAATATAATATTCTATCTGACTGTCAATCGGGGTTTAGAAAAGGCAGAGGAGTCCTTGACTCGATTGTCATGCTAGATACTGATGTTAAAAAATGCATGATTGATAAAGGATATTTGGGTGTGGTATTTATGGATTTTAATAAGGCGTACGACTCTGTTGAGAAGAGTAGTATTATAAGGAAGTTGAAGATGTATGGGATTAATGATAGACTTTTATTATGGATATCATCTTTTCTTTCTAATAGATCTTTTAAAGTGAGAGTTAATGGAGAAGTGTCTAATAATTTTGTTGTTGATAGAGGCTTGCCTCAAGGAAGTGTAATATGTCCTTTATTGTTCAATATTTTGGTTAGTGATATAACAAAAGGGATATCAGTTGCTACCATGTCTGTATATGCTGACGATATTGCTTTTTGGATTCCTTGTAAAAAGCTGGAATTATTAGAGAGTAAACTTCAGTCCTGTATTAATACTCTGTATGAATGGAGTAAGGTGTGGAAAATGACATTTTCAGCAGAAAAGTCATGTTATATGGTATTTACTAATAAGAAAAGTAATTGTGGAATGAAGTTATGTATAAATGGTTTGAAATTAAACCAAGTACAGGAGTATAAATATTTGGGAGTATTATTTGATAGTAAATTAACTTGGTCAAAACATATTGAGAAAGTAAAAATAAGTTGTCAAAAAAGAATTAATATGATGAGATGCGTATCTGGTTCTTCATGGGGAAGTGATTTTTATGCTCTTAATTTGATGTATAAACACCTTATTCGACCTGTCATAGATTTTGCTGCAGAGGTGTATGGCTCTGCCTGCCAAACTCTAAAAAATTCGTTGGACTCTATACAATATCAATGTTTAAGGCTAGCTACTGGAGCCCTTCCAACGACATCTTTAGAGGCTCTGCAAGTGGAGTGTGGAGAGATGCCCTTAGAATTAAGGCGTCAGTTATTGACTGATAGATTTAAAAATAGAATTTTGAGTTCTTGTTTAAATCATCCCACAAGAGCATGTTTATTGGATTGTTGGCAATTTCATACACAAAAATGTGAAGAAAATATTAAATATCAATCTATAGCTGTTCGCACTTTAAAGTTGGATGTAGAGGTAGATACTTTTTGTATACCAGTACACCCTCCTTGGCATGTTATAGAACCTGAAGTTTGTTATGATATTCATAATAAAGTAAGTAAGTCAGATATGGTCGATCATCAAAGAATAATTACTCAAGAAGTTATAAATACTCGTTGGATAAAATATTTAAGAATATATACTGATGCATCAAAAGAGATGGTCAATGGATCTACGGCAGTCGCTTTTTATATTCCTCAAATGAGTGTATTATGTGGAAAAAAAGTGTCACCCATTTCAATATGCCGAGCGGAACAAGTAGCCATGGTTATGGCACTAAATTGGATTGCAGATTTCCAACCGTGTTCAGATGTGGTAATATTAACGGACTCTTTGAGTAGTCTATATGAAATTGAAAATGTATCAAATGATAATATTGTGCAAGAAATAATGTTTCAAGTTGCAAATTTGTATTATATGGGCATTAGTATATCTTTTGTATGGATTCCTTCACATTGTAATATTTATGGAAATGAAGTGGCTGACTCGTTGGCAAAAGCAGCATTGAAAAGAGAATATATAGATATTTATGTTAAGAAATCATGTAGTGAAATACGAGCAATTATTGGAAGGTATTATAATGCAATTTGGCAGAGTAAGTGGGATGCGTCCGAAAGAGGGCGACATTTGTATAATGTAAAGAAAAATGTACTTCCTGTCACATCACTGCGTTGTAATACAAGGCGGGAGGAAATTATTTTTTGTAGATTGAGACTTGGAGTAGTAAGATTAAATGACTTTATGCAAAAAATTGGTAAACACCCGACAGGGTTGTGTGCTACATGTTTGGTCAGTGAAACGGTGGAGCATTTTTTATTATATTGTCGTATGTATGAAAAGGAGAGGGAGATGATGAAAAAAGAATTAAAACAAAATGCTCTAAGTATATACATACTATTACAACCATATAATATAAGTATTGTTATGAGGTTTATAAAGAGAACAAATACATTCAAAGTGTTGTAGAAGTTATGAATATTATATGTGTATGTATCCTTTTTTTTTTTTTTTTTTTTTTTTTCCCCTCTTTTTTTGCACACTAACTGGTGACGGGTTAAACTAATTTTAGATTAAGCTCCAAATAAAAGTGCTTACAGTATGTGAAAAATATGTTTATAAATATATTATTGTTTTAATTTTCGGATAATGTTTCTGGTACCATACACCCCTCGCCTGCATTCCGTGTATATGAGTGGCCTAGGCCTTGTGCCGAGAAGCCTGCTATTAAATCATACATAGCCGGGTTGGCAGGATTATACTTTTAGAAAGCGGTTTGTAGGTTGAGTGGACCAGTGTATTGGACAGAATTTTTTTTTTTTTTTTTTCTTTTTTCTTTAATTTTGAAAATTGAGTTTTTGATAATTTAATTATGAAAAAAAAAGAAGTAATGTTTGGCGTAATATATTCTTTTGAATGCAACGCCAATTAAAATTAATAACAACAACAACAACATCGATATTATCATTTGACAAAGTATTGCAGTAGCATACGAAACGTCGTGATCGTTTAGATTCCTAGTTTGACATTGCGAGACAAGCGAATATCATTAGCGATATTATTTCCGATACAATTAATATTGTTTCGCAGAAAGCATTCGTTCCAAAAGATAATTTTTAGAACTACAGGTCTCATCAGACTACACCACGAGACAGGAATTCGAGTGATCTCAATTACCCCCCCCCCCCCCCCTCCCAAACAAAAAGAAAAAGGATACAAATTATAACGTATACTTCTCTTGATCCGGACTGCAGTCAGCAATGTCTCCCTCTCTCGGTTTGGTCTTTAACGGGATATAGCTGCAATTTCTTTGAAGAAAAAAAAAAATTCGTTGACATGCGCAAAAAGTGATGAATGGTTGTTAAAATGTGTAGTTGTGATCGGATATGTCCACTGATTAATGTGTAAACATATGGCCAAGTGATGAGCATACAAGTGAAGTGATGTTCGCTAACTCATTGCCCTGACTTTGTACTCAGTTATAACTTTCCGGTGGATAGTTAAAAATCCTAACACTTTAAAGGGGTAGTTCAGTTTTGGTAGAGAGGGCGCTGAACAACACAATTTTTGTGTGAGGTAATGAAATTGAGAGAACATGCAATTTAATGGCAGAATAAACTTTATTTGGTCACAATCGGTCCAGAAACGGCTGAAATATCAATAAATATATCTGATCTTATAATTATTTTGGGCCCAAATAATTAAATTAATTTTTCAAAAAATGAAAAAAAGGCATACACTATTTCAAAAATGTTCAAAAGCGTTTTTTTTAAATAGTTGTTGATGATCTCTCTATTTAATCATGATTTCAATAAAATATCACATGCATAATTTTGTATGAAAAATGGTTTAAACCGATGCCTTTTTAGAGAGCGCCCTCTTGTGTTTTAATGGCTCTTTTTGAATGATAATGGGCTTTTTACTTAGTCGTTTGTAATTTTGTATACCTTTCGAGCATGGTGGAGTTATAACCATTAGTTTATATTGTTACTGTCCAGGTTTGGTTACTAAAGTTCAGCCTTACCAAAACTGTACTACCCCTTTAAGGGGGGGGGGGGGGGGGGCTTAAAGGGGTAGTTTAGTTTTTGTAGAGAGGGCGCTGCACATCACAATTTTTTTGTGAGGTAATGAAAATCTGAGTGTCGAATTTGAGAGAACATGCAATTTTAATGGCAGAATGAACTTTATTTGGTAAAAATTGACCCAGAAACGGCTGAAATATCAATAAATATATCTGATCTTATAATTATTTGGGGCCCAAATAATTAGATGATTTTTAGAAAAAAATTAAAAAATGCTTGCACTTTTTCAAAAATTTTCAAAAGCGTTTTTTAAATAGTTGTTGATGATTTCGCTATTTAATCATTATATCAATAAAACATCACATGCATAATTTTGTATGAAAAATGGTTGAAACCAATGCCTTTTTAAAAAGCGCCCTCTTGTGTTTCAATGGCTCTTTTTGAATGATAACAGGCTTTTTACTTAGTCGTTTGTAATTTTGTATACCTTTCGAGCATGGTGGAGTTATAACTATTAGTTTATAATGTTACTGTGCAGGTTTTGGCTACTTAAGTTCAGCCTTACCAAAACTAAACTACCCCTTTAACCTACTTTTTGGGCAGTTATTTTTTACAACTTCAAATATGAGATTTTCATATTAAACAAATCTCCAACATCTATTTCACAATATCCCAAGGTTTCACTTTGATATCTTATTCAGAAATGGCTCTAAAATCGCAATAAAGTTAACGCGTCATATCAGCCGTTCAATGACCTTGAAACCATGCTTCCAAAAGCTGAGAACACTATACCAGAAAAACATTCCTAAAATCATTTTTTATTGGTCTTTTCCCTTATTTTTTTCTTTTAAATGGAGGGTACATTATGCCCTGATGAGGTGTTATCTGCTGCCCTCTCATAGGCTTGGTTTGACAGTGCTATATGCAGCTGATATCACTTTCACTCAAAGGATGGCAGATTCACCCTTTGTACTGCCCCACATACTCAAACCTGTGTGGGGAAAGTGATTCTACTAATTAGTGACTCATTAAAGTATAAAATTAATTCAAAATTGTGAAACAAGTAAATATTATTAGCACTGCTTTGAAAGTTGATAATTAAAGCAATCACCAATTGGATACATTGAAATTTTGATTCAGGAGAGCCATTTTATGTGTATATTCAAAATGCAAACAATGCAAATATGAATGTTATGTTTTTCTTTGTTTTTCTCAGAATCTAATTTATGCATGAGTTCCAGTCTCTTGCATGCCATAACTCATTATTGGATTGATGGATTTGAATGAAACTTGGACATGATGTTCAGAACAAATACTGCTTTGAAATGAATGTTTTTGTTTTTCCAAAATAATTTCTTGTTTTAACCAATTAAGCCATGAATATTTAATTAGCACGAAAAATTAATAATCGCCTAATTAACATAAAAATAAATTAATTTTCAAAAAACAAAAACATTCATTTCAGGGGGACTGCTTTGTTTAAGGTGCTGTGAAAAAATGTACTCTATAACTGGTTGGGTTATTGTGTGAGAGAGCGCAAGAGATTTTTCTTTTATTCCTATTGTTTGCTAATTAGTATTCGCGGTGTCATATTAAACTCACTTTTTGTCTTCCATACCACTCATATTAACACTAGAAAAAAAAATAAATAATGAAATTGCCCCATTTTCAATGAAATATGACTCCCTTGAAAAGTAGGTTAAGCCCCCCCCCCCCCCCCCCCTTAATCGTAAATAAATATTTCTAACAAACGGACAATTTTAAAAACTGACACCTGACAACAAGATAATTATGAGAGAATCACCAACTAGAGTTTTAAGTAAAATTAGTAAAATGTGCCTGGATATAGCAAAACCCGGCACTATAGTCGGTAAAAATCAAAATGTAGATTTTCATACCATTACAAAGGCCTCATCACAAGCTTTCAGTTGATCCTTTGTTCTAATTGGTCAATTATTGGCGAAGATATGATCGTTTCAAGTTTACAATTATAGGTCTTTAAATGGGTAGTTCAGTTTTGGTAGAGAGGGCGCTGCACAACACAATTTGTTCGTGAGGTAATGAAAAACTGAGTGTCGAATTTGAAAGAACATGCAATTTTAATGGCAGAATAAACTTTATTTGGTCAAAACATTTCATGCACACAAAGGGAAAATCATATGACATGTTTGCCTGGTTTATACCCCTCGGGCGTGCAAAGACGCTACAATAAAGATCGGAAATAACCCAAATATTTGGTTGTAATCCTATAATTACAATATCACTTCCAAGAATCTCAACCATTATGAACACGTGGTGCTTTACCAAACGATATGCGGATTATAAGGTCAGCAAAAGGGCCATTCTCTATACACACAGCGGCGTACAAATTAGTGGGCCCATACTCTGATCTCTGATAATATTATTGTTTAATTTGTTAATAGGATGTTCATGTTATGTATATTTTGTATTGTTATTCTAAAACATTAACAACACCAATGACTAAGTCTCAACAATAACCCATCTCGCCCCCCCCCCCCCCCCCTCCCAACATGCCGAAATGCGCACACCCTTTTTATAACAACGCCCATATGTATAGTACTTTAGGCGAAGGAAGGGGAAAACACACATAAAATATGTTTTGCAGGAAATATAAAACCGCGGGAATTTTCAAACAACGCGCGATTTGCGGTCAAAGTTATTTTTCTTTATTGCATTAATTATTATACTATAATTTTCATAGGCTACTTTTCTTCTTCTTTTTTCCCTCCAGGGTCGGATTATATAGACCCTCTTCAATGATGACCTTTATTTAGCAGAAAGATACATTCCTTAAAATCGTAAACAAGTTAAGAAATCGTTTATAGCCACTATTCAATGTGAAATCATAATGTCTAAAAATATTATTTTGTTGCTTGTAAAAATAATACCAAGCACAATTAGTATTGTTTCGCAAAAAGCATTCTTTCCAAAAGATAATTTTGCTGAATACAGGTCTCATCACACGTCACCACGAGACAGGAATTCGAGTGATCTCAATTAATCCCCCCCCCCAAACTAAAAAAATAGATTAAAATGATAACGTACTTTTCTTGATCCATACTGCAATGTCTCCCTCTCTCGGTTTGGTGATTAATGGGATATAGCTGCAATTTCGTTGACATGCACAAGAAGTGATGAATGGCTGTTGAAATGTGTAGTTGTGATAGGATAATTGAGTAATGTGTGAGCATTTAATTTACATTACATATATATCATATAGCCAAGTAATGAGCATAAAAGTAAAGTGATGTTCGCTAACTCATTGCACAGTTGTATCTTTCCGGTGGATAGTTAAAAATCTTAAAGAGATAGTTGAGTTTTGGTAGAGAGGGCGCTACACAAAATATTTTGTTGTGAGATAATGAATAACTGAGTGTCAAATTTGAAAGAGCATACCATTTTAATGGCAGAATAAACTTTATTGGATCAGAATCGGTTCAGAAACGGCTGAAATATCCATAAACATATCCAATTATAAAAAATGTTGGGCCCCACAAGTATTCGATAATTTTGAACCAGCCGTTAAAATTCGTTTTAATATGCTTCCTCTTTTCAAAATTTGTCAAAAGAGGTTTTTAACGAAACATCACATGCACAATATTTTAAAATGGTTTAAACAAATGCGTATTTTTAACGCGCCCTCTTTAGTTTAAAAAGCTCTTTTAAAATAATAACAGGCATTAACTTAGTCGTTTGTAATTCCTTATGAGCATAGTGGAGTTATAACTATTAGTTTTTAATATAATGGTGCAGGTTTTGGTAACTAAAATTCAGTTTTACTAAAACTGTACTCTCTCTACCAGAACTCAACTATCCCTTTAACACTTTAATCGTAAATAAATATTTCTAACAAACGAGAAATTCTAAAAACTTACACCTTTTCCGTACTTATATTATAAATCCAAATACAACCAGGCTAACTAGAGTTTTAAGTAAAATTAGTAAATTAATATGGACTGGATTCCCTTAAATTCTTGATCAATGTTGCAATGTCTCCCTCTCTCGGTGTAGCGCCTAAAATGACAATGCATTTCTGTGGTGGGTGTTTAATTCTCTGTACGATGCAAAAGGGAATATCCTCTAAATAAAAACGCAACAATTTTCAAAATAATTTATTATATAATTACAATATCATCCAATCCAGTCGATAATGCATATTATTCTGATCCAAATTATTCAAAATCAAAGAGACATTTAAAAATGTGTAGGTAGTATCCCTACTGGAAAGAATACAGTGTGGACCACTTTGAAGTCTCTGTCGGCCCACATCTTTATTTGTTTTTAGTAACCTTTACTGGAAGCAATTTCAACTCAAATGTACAATTTATTGTTAATTAAAAAAAATACGTTTGTAAAGTATAATTTGACTTGATCATGAATTATGATTTAATTGCTTTAGTATTACTCGAGGGGTCCACAATCTACGAGCATTGCTTTTTAGTGGATCCCTCCATTTCCAAATATATTATTTACCATAATTGATTCTAGTTTTCATTGTACAGCTATTTTAATTTTACCTATGTAAACCTTGTTTTTTTTTGTACAATGCTATATGTATTTAAATTTTTGTTGAAAATGAAATAAACTAAACTGAAACTGAACTGAACTGACAGCATAAACATATGTGTGGATCAAAACAATTTGGGTGTTGTAACATTGTTAACACTCATCGCTCTGTGAAGCACACTGTAACTTTGTCGACAAGTGCAATAAGCAATTAATGATTTATAAAAACACATCTTGTCTTGATCTGATACATCCACTAAGTAATGTTCAAAAGTTAGACGTTATATGGATGTTATATAGCAGGGTAATGGGCGAAAATGCAAAGTGATATTCGCAAACTCATTGCACTAATTTTGTGCACAGTTTTAACTCTCCAGTGGATAGTTTTAAATCTGAACACTTCAATCATGCATATCTTTATAAAGGAAGACAAATTTTGAAAGTTAAAGCTGGTCAATGCTTCTATGGTAAAACAAATACAATGATGCATTTTAGAACCGCTAGAGTTTCAAATAAGTTTTGAGGATTTTGACAATGTTACTAGATCTCTTAAAATAGCCTGCGTATGTTAAATAGTGCGCTAACAGTGTGTTTACAATGTGTTTTAGTTCATACACAATTGTCTCTCCTGGAATAAGAAAATGTGAATAATAATATAGGTTTTCCCGCTCAATTTCGCGATTGTGTCAATCCAATTGATAATAGGAGCAAACGAATTCGCGCGATTTGTGATCGCCGTACCAAAGCATCATTCGAATTCGTAAATAGTCGTTCAAAATCACGTAGGAGCAAGTGAATTTGCACAAAGAGCATACCTTTTCATCAATGGTCATTCTAATTCGCGAAAGAGCAGTTGACAGTTGGCTGCACATTCGCGAATTCGAGTGCCCATAAATGAACTTCTATGTCTATTCACGAAAGCTTATGCGTATGCATGAATTCGCTTGCACTTATTCGGAATTTGGAAGACCGATACCAACGATTACACGGTAATGCGTGAATTTGAATGACCCTTAATGAATTCGATTGAAAAAAAGTGTAAAATTGAGCGGGAAAACCTATGATAATAATAATAATAATATTAATAATTAAATTTACATAGCGCCTAAATATAAAGTTATCTCTTGGCGCTTTACAAAAATATACAGAATAAACTTAAATGCATCTTAAAGGGGTAGATTAGTTTTGGTATAGAGGGCGCTGCATGAAATTTTTGTTTGAGAGATAATGAAAAACTGAGTGTAAAGTTCGAAAGAGCATGCAATTTTAATGGCAGAATAAACTTTATTTGATCACAATCGGATCAGAAACGGCTGAAATATCAATACATATATCCAATCGGAATAAATCTGGGGCCCAGATTTATTCGATGATTTGTTTTTTATTTAAAAAATGCTTACACCTTTTCAAAAATGTTTAAAAGAGGTTTTGAAATAGTTGTTGATTATCTCTCTATTTAATCATTACTTCAATAAAACGTCACATGTATAATTTTGTATGAAAAACAGTTGAAACCAATGCTTTTTAGAGAGCGCCCTCTTGTGTTTTCATGGCTCTTTTTTAATGATAACAGGCTTTCGTCGTTTGTAATATTCTATACATTTCGAGCATGGTGGAGTTATAACAATTAGTGTTTAATGTTATTGTGCAGGTTTTGGTTACTAAAGCTCAACCTTACCAGAACTGTACTACCCCTTTCAGGAACCTTTCTACATGTTCTATAGAGGTCACTACAGTAGATACTTTCCATGTTTCCATGAATTAGCTGGTCACTATATACACAAGTTGGACTGTTTGACTTTAACAATAAATGTCTCTCCGTAGGAATGGGGTCAACATCTTCAAGACGTCTTTATACTACTTCCAGACGGACCATTGTCAGTGAAGGTGGAGATCTTTCCTTCAAGGATTATGAAGTCAGAATGTCTATCCCCGCTGGAGTTCTCGACCAAAGGCAAGACATATCCCTTGGGCTTCGGACAAATCCGCCGTCCAGTCAGTCAGATGGCGCCGGGTCGGACAAGCCGGTCACCATCACGTTGAATAATCGACACATCTTTGCATCACCGTTGGATCTTTATCTACATGTAAAAGGTTCAGGTATGAATCACTCAAATTACTTTTGTTTTCAAACGCTGATAATCATGTCTCCGAAGTGTAATATAGCATTGCACCTTATGGCATCTTTGTAGAGGATTGAGCCCGCACGAGATATTTCCTATTACATTTGGGTAATTTTGGTAATTCAGTATCATTTCTTAACAGATGTAGCCCAAAACTATAAACATCCTTAGTTTGTATTACATTTCTCCCTTCTTCCATCTATTCCCCATTCTGTCGAATCTTCCTCATTGACCGCACTAACCCCAGGGCGAGACACATATATAATGTACGACGAATTGCGACAATTTTCATAGTCACCAAGATACGAGAACAAACTTTAAGTAGCAAGCCGTTCTGTATAAATGAAAGTGATGATAATTCTACATTAATAATAATAATAATAATATACATTTATATAGCGCATAATAGTAAGATTACTCTCTATGCGATTTACATACTAAATTAAATAAACAAAATATATTACAACCTACAAAAACAACATACACACACAAATTATACAATTAAAGAAAAGATAAACATTATTACAGTGCAGCCTTTTTAAACAAAAAGATGGGTCTTTAATGACTTCACGAAACAATCTGTGTTTGTAATGTCTCTCAATTATTGGGAAAGCTCATTCCATAACCTGGGTGCTACTGTTGCAAATGCACGATCCCCGTATGTATGTGTTTGTGTTTTAGGGACTATCAAGAGGTTCTTTTGACCTGAATAATACCATCTGTGTTAAATTTATATTCCATTACAGATTGATTCACCTCAATTTTGACCTTATGACGTCAAGCTACCGAGGAGACGGAGTTATACCTTGTATTACATAATCGCTATCGCCATCATCGCTGCACCTTGACCATGTTGACAATAAGATGTTGATTATAACAAGAAGAAATCTTGAAATTTGTAGTTTTGTTTAATATTAATAATAAGTTTGTATTCTCGCAGCTCATAAAATTGATCACATGTCCTCTGTCATGTATTCTTTTCATTGGCTGTCCATTTAATTGCGTATTTTTTATTAGAAATGTTGCTATTTGTCTTCCCTTACGTCCATTAATCCGCCCCCGATTGTGATATAAGTCTCATGAAACAATGTATTCCTTTGTGGAGTATTCGCCCATTGGATTATGTCTAACTTGCTGTCCCCAATTGTATATTGCGCAATTTAAATACATGTACTATAAAATGGTATGTATTATAAGTTTTATACTGTATACCAACAATCTCAATCTTCGTAGATTGATATGTATGCATTATATTTGACATACGCTTAATAATATGCGTGGTACATATTAAAGCAATATGAAAGACTCCTTCGTTGATAAACTTACAATGAAATACAACATCTTGACGAAGACAGAGCGAAGTTAAATTCATATCATAAACGATGTTTTTGCATGCATTTAAGCCATGATGAATTTGAATATCCATGCATTTACATATATTGCAATATATTCAAGAGCATTACAGTTGTTGTATATTATGTGTTAAAAGTATATCATCGATCTCTATAAAGATTTGGACCAAACGTATTAAATGCCACCCTAGTATATTGTACATGTATATGCTTCTGTAAATATTACCTGACTTATTTGATACCAGTTTTACTATTTTTTTGTAAAGAAATGAAATGTGAGGTAAAATAAAGATCTGCGCAATTATGTATAATTCAGTATGCTGCCTATTGGGCAATATTATTTCAATTTGACTATTTATATTGTATATTCCATTTTACGGCATAATCTTTGCATGGATTTGTTAATGAGTGTCGCATACTATATAGTTGTCTGGTTATTCGAAGTATAAATGTAGCACATTAAGGATTTTACCGTAATTATCAAGAAATATTCATAGCATCAACTCATGATAATTCTTTCTAAGTACATACATAGTGGTCAGGATGTGAGAATACGATCACTATGCATTTGACGTGTTGCTCTATTTCTATTCAATATTAAATCTTGGCATCCAGTATACAACCTTTGAAATGTACACATCTTTTTAAGTGAAAATGTTCCAATGTGATCAATGTTCTATAATTATTATTTATGGAAATAATGTTCATGTACAGTTAGCGTATGTACATTGGAAAATGTAAACACAAACAAGGCAAATTATGTTTGGATGTTCAGGAAATCGGCGCAAAAACTTAATAAATAAAAACACGTATACAATATTGCAATAAAACAGTCGATGCATTTCGTACATGTAAAAGGATAACACTCCACATGAGAAGCATGCACTAAGCCATGTCGGATCTTGAAGCAAATGTCTTACATGTAGACCAAAATTCATTCGATGATATCTTTAGGTAATTACATAAAACAACTAGTAGTAGTACATACGGTAGCTGCATCTTCAGTAGCTCGTAACTCGTCCACCAGTAGTTTACAATCCACCAGTATTGTGTTAACACGCACGTTTCTGATATAAAAGTATACATCTTTGCTATTGAAATCGTATACTAGTAGTTGGCTGTTTTCTGTGCTTATGACAAACGTATAGAAACAAATTACAGAATTGTATGTTTATTTGCAACCATGATAATGTTTTACCATATAATTAATTTGATTTTACGCTGTATTTTGCTCTGTTTAATGGTATTTGATATATTATGCATTCTTTCCCATTCCGTTTGAGATACTCATTTTAATAGTTTTGGTATGTTCACATTATGATGTTCTATGCAAGTTTTACACATTGAAAATGAATGTTTTCGCATGTATGTAACTCCACATGTATCCTGTACTGTAAACATGAGACTTGTATATCGATATACTATTTTGTAAAATAAAAATTTCTTCAACTGGTGTAATGTCATTATTGAATATGAGAAAAGTCTTTTATGAATTGTACGTTTCTATTCTTTTCGCATTTTTTGTCGCATGACCACATGAAGTACATTGCCAGCAAATCAGCTCTTCTAACAAGCTATCATTGTTAAAGAGATGTGCTTTGCACCAACGAGTAAAGTCTTAACACACCTTTCTAGAGTGAAACCATATATACCATTGAAATCAACTAGGGTGTCTGTGTTTGTATGAAGTAGAAGAAAATGTATATCCATAACAATTCATATCTTTGTCGCTGAATTACAAGGTGCGGTGTGTTTTTGCTGATGTCTAAGGAATGAAAATAAAAGTTTGTCAAACTTATTATAAGTCGCTAAAACTTGTACTTGATTATTATATCATTCCACCAAGTTTACATGGTGTAAAGACACCTATATTCATATGATTGACAACGATGTTTACATTATATAGCAGCCGTTCACACAAGATGGCGCTATATGCAGTCACCTGAATCTAACAACCCTTTTCCTTCAATGTGATTTTTCCAGAATGAACATTAAATAGAGAAGTTATTACTATCAATATAAACATAACTTGTGTGCATGTATTTACCAGTATGAATATGTAAGATTTAGAGCTATTTTGGCTCGAAGTCATAAATGTTTTTTCTGAATTAATCATAATGGACATCTCATATACATAAGACTGATTTTTTTTAAATTTATTTTTTCTATTTATTTTCGGATTTTCACAAAAATGTCAACGTTCGTATCTGGGCTTTTATTGAAATCGCAAAGGCCCCATACGTAGATGTGTGTGTACTGTTTTCTTTTAAGTGTTGAAAACGGGCAAAGATGTGATTTTGATTCTAAAAAAAATTTATTTAGCCTGCTTCAAGTTTGAAAATTAAAATGAATAGTTATATTTATTCAATTTTAAATTTGTTAGGATTAAGGTGAGTTTTTTTGGGCCAGGTCTTTCAAACGTAACGAAACACAATGAGAATTCACGCACGCACGCGGAAATTCTGCATAGAGCTCCTGTACTTTAAATGCGTGCGTCACAGGCTGTGCCGTAAACGTACGCGTAAAGCCTAAATTTTGGTACAATCTTCCGAAAACCCGGTTACGTCCGTTGCTCCATGGGCTAACTACGAACTCCCTTATTTGCTGGACATCATAATTATCATCTTTTAGCAAAGCATCCGTGAACTATAATGCAAGATTGTCATACGCGATGACTAACATGCCCGAACATGTCCAACGATGCTCATGTGGGTGAACTTTACACTTAACCAGTGAGATGAATTGTTGATATTCCACATCTCTATTGTACGTCTTTATATGCCAATCTGTGTATTGCCGGAATATTATAAAGAACGCATTTATAATCTGTAACATTCAGCTTCCTGCAGGTTCTATCCTTTGAATGTTTTCGCTTTTATTGTTTAATCAGTGTTTTCAGCAATTTGCATACGTTGACATAATGAAGTTTTGTGGAAGTTGTACAGTCTGTAAGATTTTGTTTTCATAATATCATGTTTTTAGTTTGGATGTTTTTGTGACATGACCACATGCAGTTCATTGTCAGCAAACCAGCCCCTCCGTAAGCTACATTAATAGAATGGATTAGTTGTTGCACCGGTCATTATATTGTCAACCCACCTTTCCAAAATGGAACCGTATAACATAACGAAGAACATTTTTATCCATAACAATTAACATCTTTTTCGCTGAATTAAAAAGCGACGTGTGTTTTGGCTGATGTGTAAGATAATCTTTAAGGAAAGAAAGTACTTGTCAAACCTTTTTTTAAGTCGCTAAAACCTGTACGTTATTATTATATCATTCTACCAAGTTTGGTAGAAAGACATCTAAATTGACATTATTGAAAACGATGTTTACAAACACAAGATGGCGCTATATTCAGACACCTGAATCTATCAAACCTTTTCCTTCAATGTGATATTTTGTAGAATGTACATTTAATAGAGAGCCGAGGTTATCGCTATCAGTTTAAAAAATACTTTTGTATATTTTCACCAGTATCTGTATGAAAGATTTAGAACTTTCATCTTTCGTATGACTGATATCGCGAAAAGTCAACGGCCACGACTTGTTTCCATGCAATTGACTGGTTTGTGGATATTTTAGTTGTTTCTGAACGGATTGTGATGAAAAAATACCAAAAACACAACGTTATTTTGTGGCTTAATTGATATGTTCTTCCAATTCTGCTGTATTCAACCTCACATATGAATATGTTTTGAAGCGTCCATATAATCTGAACTAGAACTGTACTTATTCCTTAAATATCTCGTTCCTTTCATGTTTGAATTGTATCATGTAAATGTTTCGAGGTTATTTTACAAAAAAAGAAACCACTGTGACGATTATGCAGACGATCAACCACATTTTTATCTTTAAATTTCTGTTTTTTATCAGTACCCATGAAAAGCAAAGTTTGGTTTATGCTTTGTATATAGTATGAATGTCAAAAGCATTTTGGATGATTTCTAAATTATTTGTTCAACGTTATCAAAGTCTTGTCGTTTAGTACATGGACGTGGAAACCTATAACATAACATTATTCTGTTATTGACGCCCATGATATTTTGTTCATGAGCAAATATGTATGCTTGAATTTGTCGTTAGTTCTTCATGAAAACCCAAATGCACCTATAATCTTAAATTATGTCAAAGTACACTTCTACAATTGGTTAACTGCAGCAATACGTTTCCCCATATACGCCATATTCGAAACATCAATCGCCAAACATGGGCCTACTGAGTTAGAAAGCATATTGTGAATTGTTGGTCAGATAGTGTTGTTAGTAGCATTTATGATTTCTGCCATTCGTGTTACACTTGAATTAGATTAAATCAATTGTTCATTGTGGGATTGTCATAAACATAATGTAGGAACATGTATAATTCTACATGTCGTCAAAACCATATGAAATAAATTGCACAATTATCTATCATAATTGTTTTCACGTAGAGCACAACATTCCTTAAAATAACAATTTCACAACAAAAATGATTTAAAACGTAGTTATACACTATAGAATATAAATTATTAATTTGCTGCATCATGCACTAGATTTGGATGAATTACTTGTTGTGTTTAATATATATTGATCAAGTTACATGGAGGACCGTATGGTTCCTTACAGTCACCTTATTACCATTGCAATTGTTCCTTTCATTTCACAGTTGTTAAAATGCTTTTAAGGAGGTTACCCTGACGTTCCCAATGAGATCCTGTTATTTTACCGGATCTAATGATGAGCAAAATGAACACATTTACTTGCTTTTTATTAAGTGAATTTAGTGAATGATTCATTTTTGCTGTCTTCTGATTATGTCTGAGTATTGCACTATACATTACATTATACTATTTAGATCACTGATTTCATGACAGATTTGTGACTCCTGTACTAAACAAATTTCAAAAATACATTGTCAGAATATATCGTTTAGCATGATCTATAGTATTCATATTCTATTCATATTAATCATGTTTTTGTGATTTGTTTAAAAGTTGAAATACAAACTTCCTTTGACAAGAACATTTTGTATTCTATCAAGTATTCACACTGCAATCTTAATGTTGATGTTTGCAAATTAAAAGTAATTTATGTGTGGAAAACGAGCAAATCTGTTGAAGACAGATTTGTTAGTAGGTTTTTGTTTAATGAATTACGCCTATGCACTAAATTTTCTTCGCTCTTTGTAAATTGTTATTTAATCTTAGAATAAGATTATCATGTCAAAGTGTAATTGTAAATAATTTAAGATGCATTTAAGTTTATTTTGTATAATTTTGTAAAGCGCCTAGAGATAATTTTATATTAGGCGCTATATAAATCGAATACATTATTATTATTATTATTATTATTACTATTATAATTTGTGTCTAAATGTGTAGCGAGGACTTTGTATTGCTTATAATGAATCATGTCTCTACTACTTGGGCTTTGTAACACTTAGAAAAAGCGCTCTATACATGTCCATGTTATTATCATGTCATATGTTGTGTAATGCTATGTTATTCAATGGTTAATGTCATGTACAGTGTGTACATAATTGAACGTAATGACTTGTACAACAAATCTGCTTGTAATAGTGACCACATGTATACAAAGACTACCAGTCTGTCAAGAGCCCTCATTTCTATTCGGGAGTGAGACATTTCCATGTGAATGAACCTGTCTGTAAATGTCACCACTTTTGTTTCCCTTGCGAGGTCTATAAAGATAGATTTGACTCTCGCTGCATTTGAGAGAGTAAACTAAAGTCAATAATGATATCAAAGTCCAGTCCAGTTTATGTTTATTTGTCTAAGTGCTATTTTATACATGTAAAACAGTTGCGATTTTGAAATAGAAATTTCTAGTATGATTTTGTATGATAGAGTAATAGTATGTATATCAACATTGGATGTTAGGTATAAACATTATATGATGTATAGGTAAGATTGTTGTATAATGTATATATAAAGTAATCACTGTTACTATACATATACAAATGCATGCTCCTGGAGTGATAATGTGAAAATGTAAATTATATTAAATGTAATATGTTTCATGTCGTGCTCATTATGCAGTAGCTTGTTCATTTGCAATTACATGTATGTTGATTTGGTTTTGTAATTCATATTTTCATTGTATGGTCATTAATTCAATGACAGAGTTAATCATGTAATGTTTGGATATGCACATGTATATTATGGCCATGATAGAACTTTATACAAAGTGTAAAATTAAACGTTTACAAAATTTAGTGAAATTTATTTTGAGAGAGAAAACAAATTTGTATGGCCAAAACGGGGAAGTTACCAGAATCTTGTTAACTCGAGAATTCGCACTATACGCTTACTTAATTGTAATAAAGATAAAAAATAATACAATTAAATAATCATGAAGACATGTACAGTCTTACACACAAAAAACACACCTATTTTCATTATCGAGATGTATTAGAGGGGAAAAATGCCAGTAACAATCAGTAAAGCATGCATTTATTTCTAAATTATTAATTATTCAGTCTAATAACGTTTTGATTCTCCAAATGACACAATACAATGTTCATTTCCTTGTCTGCAAATAAAACTTTACGTATGGTTTGTAATAAGCTCTATGTCTTTTCAACAATCAACAACTGGCTGGGCCAGCGAAACAGCGTTGTCTCCGCATTAATCACGGCACACCGGTCAAGTTCATTTGCATATGAGTGCAATGAATGCACCGTTTTCTCGGTTTGACGCACTAGTTGAAAGAGTTGTGTCTGCCATACAAATTTACATTATATAACTATATATCTTGTGTATATGATTTTGTATATTAATATCATACACTTGCTTTCAAGCTTTGTGACTCGATGTGACTCTGTACTTTGTAACTTGCTTAAAACCCATTTAAATGTGTAGTGTAATCGGTCTATGGACTGACAATATATTAGTATTAGCTGGTTAACCAATTCAAGCCTGTACAATATTTTGGTATAACATGTATTTTCCATCAGTCCCCCCAAATATTTCTGGGAAATGTCCTAAATGGGTAATGAATTTCGAAACAGTAAGGGATATATTTCCTTTCCTTGTTTTTTCCTTCAAAGCATTCATGTATACCAAACAGTACTTGTATATTCTGTTCCCAATATAATCACAGTAAACATTAACCACTTACCTAAAGCATCCTGTGGAGTGTTTCACAAAGATCCATAGTCTAACTTAACACTTAAGTTGGACTTAAACATTATGGAAAGCAATTAGATTATTCAATTGCTAAACAAGTTCTTTAAACTGGCCTACAATTTTGATACAAATCATTAACATTTTCTTTTATTAAAGAGACATTGATTAAAGAGAGTTTTTGTTGTTGAAAGTTTCACATATTCACATAATTTTGATAAAAGTTTCAAATATTTACATTTTGGTCTCTTGACTATGTTTAATTTTGAAAGCTACATATGGCTTGCCATCATTTTGAAGTCCAACTTAGTGTTCACTTCGACTTGGTATTTTTGTGAAACACCCCCCCGGTTGGAATTTCAGTCAGACATACCTTTGATATGTATTTGTCATCATTATAGACATTTATTATGTGCAATATGACATTCATGTAAATACCAGTACTAAGTAGAATGGGCAATGTGTATCGTGTACTAGATATGTATTCACCTTTATGGGATACTGGCGTATGAGATACATTATTTAACCAGAATTCAGAGAAAGTTTATCATTCATTTAATATACATTCCTCTTGTATCTTTCATCTTTCCACCAAAACAAAGTACATTGTTATTGTATTATTCCTTCATAATATAGTACTATTCATTTAGTAAATCATTTTCTGTGGATTTTCATTTTTATTTCATTTGGAGAAAATTCATCATTCATTTGATATACATTCCTCTTGTATCTTGCATCTTTTCACCAAAACAAAGTATGTTGTAATCCTATTATTCCTTCATCATTTAGTACTAATCATTTACTAAATCATTTTCTGTGGATTTTCATTTTCATTTGGAGAAAAGTTCATCATTTATTTGATATACATTCGCCTTTTATCTTTCATCTTTCCCCAAAAAATAAAGTACATTGTAATTGTATTTTCCCTAGTACTATAGTACTACTGTATATAGTACTATTCATTTAGTAACTCATTTTCTGTGGATTTTCATTACTCTAAGGCATCGATAGAAAGCAAAGTTAATAATACCTGTATAATAATGTAGAAAGCATATTCTATACACACCTGTGCTATGTTATATTTATACATGTCTTTCTTCTGTGACACATATTACTTAACACTCCAGAAAAAAAAACAGGCACTTCAGTAGGTTCCAATTGAATTTGTGACATCCCACCTATCCAAATGTGTAGTAGGGTCTATTTTGTTTTGTGATTAGCTCAAATGATAACCCCTTTCAAAATGTTTCATTCCAGCAAGTTACATAAGGCTAGGGGGCTAGAGCCTCTCAAGAGTTTTGAAATTGCACAATAAGCTCATGTTTTGGGGTTAAATTGGCTTGTTTTTGCAGATAACGCATCATTTTGGGCAATATTGCTTCATTTTAAGGGGACAAATTGGCTAGTTTTAGGGCAAAATTGATCCAGCCTTGGTAGAATTTCAGTTATTTTTCAGAAAAAAATGAGGAAGGATAATTAATACTAGGACAAGCTACTTTAACCCTAAAAAGCCTTTAGAATAATGTATGTCTGCCAATGTGTGCATTAATTCACATGATTGTCAAACGGGTTTGCCTCCCTCGTGTGCTAGTAATATCATAAAGGGCTGACTAAGACTGGCAATTTAGTTTTCATATTTGTTTTTTATTTCAATATATTACACCAGGGTGGCCCATTGAACCATAAGTTGATCTCCCATGGGGCCCTGGGATACTTACAGTATACAAACATAATATAAACATGAATTATACAGGTCGTTACAAAAACATTTGAAAAATTAATTTATTCACTTTCTTTGTATTCAGTTTGCTTCATATTTTTCACAATATATTATACTATTTAGATCATTGGTTTGATGATAAGTCTTTTGACTCCTGTATTTAAAAAATACAAAAATAACATTGTCAAAATATACTGATTTGTGTTTCTCTCAGCATGATCTATAGCATTCATTTTTATTCATATCTATCATGTTTGTGTGATTGTTTATAAAGTTAAACATAAACGATAATTTCCTTTGTCAAGAAAATGTTCTCTTCTATCGAGTATTGACACTGCAATCCTAATGTTGATGCCTGCAAGTTAAAAGTAATTTATGTGTGGAATACAAGCAAATAAGTTTTTGTCTAAATGTATAGCGAAGAGTTTGTCTTGCTTAGAATAAATCATGTCTCTACTACTTGGGCTTTGTAACACTTAGAAAAGCGCTCTATAAATGTCCATGTTATTCTTATGTTATTTGTATGTAATGCTTTGTTATTCAATGGTAAATCTAATGTCAGATACAATATGTTCATAATTGAACGTAATAACTTGTACAAGAAATTCGCTTTTAGTAGTGACCACCTGTATATAAAGGCCATCAGTCTGAAATGCGGCATCTTTATTTGCATTTGTATGTGAATGTCACTTGTCCACATAGGCTTAACCTTTGTTTCCCTTGCAAGGCCTCTATAGACAGGTTTGAGAGTGTTAACTGAAGTCATGATTTCATAATAATGATATATAAACGTCCAGTCATTTAGGTTTATTTGTCTTTGTGCTATTTTTGTACAAGTAAAACAGTTACGATTATGAAATACGATTTTGTATGATAGAGTAATAGTATGTATAGCAACATTGGATGTTAGTTATAAACATTATATGATGTATATGTAAGATTGTTGTATAATGTATATATAAAGTAATCATTGTTACTATAAATATACCAATGCATGCTCCTGGAGTGATAATGTGAAAATGTAAATTATATTAAATGTAATATGTTTCATGTCATGTTCATTATGCAGTAGCTTGTTCATTTGCAATCATTTTCATTTGGTTTTGTAATTTATATTTGCATTGTATGGTCATTATTTCAATGTCAGAGTTATGCATTCAATGTTTGGGTATGTACATGTATATTATGGCTATGATGGAACTTTATACAAAGCGTGAAATTAAACATTAAACAAATTGAGTAAAATTTATTTTGAGAGAGAAAAAAAGAGAATGTATTAGAGATTATTTATGAAATTATTAGTGGCAATATGTGTGTATGTAACTATGAATATATATTATATATATAACCTTATTCTCTGGTGTACTAATTACATATTGGAATGCTGATGTAAATCTATATATCAAAGATGTCATTAAATTGTATGGGGTAATCTGAAAATTAACAGTAGTGTAATACTGTATAACTTCAATTTCTCAAATTTCTTTGTAGACTTGTATGCCATTCAAGTCCATTCAATCCAATCAGATGTATTTCAATTCATTTAAAATCTGATATTTATTCAGGTTTCAATATCAAATTTAAACCTGAAGATCACCAAGATCAATGCTTCAATAATATTTATGTGTACAAAAGCTGTAACATATAATGATAGAACACATTGATTTAAAGCTGTTATGCAATGTATAAACTATGGGTCTTTACTACACATAATTATGTATACCATTGGAATGCATTTGAATGTATAACTTGATGTATTATTGGATGGGAGACACACAAACATATATAGGACCATTTTCAACTGACTTACATGTAACACAAAACTTCTTTAGGTATTCAAACATTGTTTTAGATCAGGTGTTTCACTAAACACTAAACTAAATTTTAGCATCGGTCGAATAGCACGATTATCTTAAAAAAAGATGCTAAAATCGATTTTTGTGTTAGTGAAACACCCTACTGGTCTAGCAGTCAGAGCTCTATGCATACAAAGGTCCAGTAATGAACGTACATTTTGTCTCTTGGATGGTGACAGTTAAAGAGGGGTCCCAGGCGTAAATAATTATTAAAACATGAATACATCATAAAAATAAAAAAATGAATACATCATAAAATTAAAAAACAAATCACCAACCCCCTTAATGGCTAGGGATGTGACAAACATGTCAAGCCACACTATTTTACTGACAACTGTTCATATGGTACCATTTAGATTGTTTTTGTATACTTGAGATTCTAATGAAATGTGTATTGGTATTTGGAATTGAGTCCCGATTGTATTGAATTAAATGTTTATTATCAAAATCATCATCATTGAATTATTCAATATTTGTACATGATATTTATGTTCCCTTCTTTACATGAATAAATGTTATTTGGTTTTTAATTGAGAAATTTATGATTATGTTACAAACAATACCCACTGCAGCTGTATTCCATTAATAGGCAAATGTAGAATACACGTATGTTACCAAACTTATCAGACAATAATTTATCTTCAGCATTCAAATCTAAATATGTTGAACAAGTTTGCATAATTTTTCTAATTTTCATTAACTGAAAACATACATTTTGCTCAGTTTAATCAAACTTTACCAAATGTTGTCGATATCCAGTTATTGTGACTACTTTGTCAAAAGCAAATCAGCATTGACCTTTTAGTTGCTGCCACGGTAAATACACGTAGCGGACATATACCAAAATCCAACAAGTTTCGTGAGAAGGTCTGTAAAATTTGATTTTGTTTATTATTTTATAAATGACAATATTCTGTGTCACATTCACTTATATATAGAAATTAAAAGAAATTATGATATATTCCCTTTAATTATTGAATTATTTGTTTTGGTAAATGACTATGAAGACCTTTGTCAATTTTGTCAGGAAGTTCAATGCTTTAAAATCATTTAAAGTCATCTGTAATTGTGGCTCATAGTACTATAATATACTCCCTACTGATTAATATGGTTAGAATACTAATACTCCCTGTAATAATTGAAAACATACTATTATCTGTAGTCCATACAGAGTATTATGGTTGGTTCGAATAATAATACTCCCTGTAATAATTGAACCGTTGTAACTCTGATTGTAATGAGACTGAATCGTTTGGTTATCATTAGGCCAATGCTCCTTCTTACAATGAAACATCCATGTAATAAAGAGATTATCTCATTGTTTGTCTTATGACAGTAAATTATAATTGGGCAGACATGTGTTTTTCATCATTGTTTGAATCATTGATGTTGCTTTATTGATCGTGTTTGTGCTTGAGTAATGTTTTTATTTTTGTGTGTTAAAGTTAATGTGTGGACATGTGTGTATTTTGTGAATAATTAGCATGTATGCATTGTGTGTATTCATTTATGTGTGTGTGTGTGTGTGTGTGTGTGTGTGTGTGTGTGTGTGTGTGTGTGTGTGTGTGTGTGTGTGCAGGGTGGTTTCGTCTGGGGTGGTGTTTAGTAGGGTTTCTTTCCTTTGTATAACAAAATAACCTGAATAGATTGAATTAATGTGTGTAATGACATTTTCAGTTTGTTTTATGGAATCAAACATAAAAAGTGTGTGTGGGCATGGGGGTGCATGTGTTTGTGTATACTATCAAGATGACGTAAAACTATTAATTCGAAACTCAATCATTTCTTAATGCAGGTTTTAGTTATGTTATTGCATTTTCATCATAGTTTATATCAAATCATACTATGAAATTGTTACGTGCATTCGTTTTCAGCGTATAGCTGTGCTATACAAATTTGCATATTATTGTTATTATCATACTATCCTACATTATATTGATGTTACCTTATTTTGTGAAAACATGTTTCATCAGCCTGCTTGTCCTTACATTACATATCTATTCAATTTGAAATGAAGTCTAGTAAAATACACTATTCGCGACATGATTGATATAACGAGCTTACGGTACAAAACGAAATACACATGGTGCATGTGCATCAACGCCGACCTCAAACATGTTTCAATAGTTAACAGTTATGAATGTATTACATTTAATTATATATGGTACAATCTACATTTATCGTACCGTAAAGGAATCAACGAAATCAAATTACCTGTTGAATATGACCAAGCCCAGACTCCGTAAATATTAACCAAGCAAGATATCTTACCGACAATGGGTTGTCAGCAAATATATGCAGACTTTGATACCTTCCTACAGTGGCGTACCAGGATTTTTTTAAAGGGGGGGGGGGGGGGGGGTTCTGAAGAAAAAAATGTTAGCAATTTAACATCGGAAAATTGCCATTTGTTTCAGTATTATTGTATGGGTATATTCGTCTATGACTTATGATATAGCGTTAGTAGTCCGGCAGCCACGGAGCTATACCTTGTTTTGTTGAAATAAGTTTTTTTTTGGATGGATTCTCTTTCATTAGGCATTGCTGATGACCAAACAGAAAACTGGAACTTTGTCAGTGTTGAGCAATTTAAGATATGGCAAAATACAAAATGGCCGCCAAAATAGCCTATTTTGAGTAAAATTTGGACTATTCATAATACATTACGAAATATTGCAGAGTAGGATGCTTGTAATTCACGAAGATTATTGTTAAAGGGACTTAGTAACATTGTCCAAATCCTCAAAATAAAATTCTAATTCTAGCGGTTCCCTTATACCTTGTTGTATTTGTATTAACAATAAAATCACGGGACAGGTTTCGGTTTTTCAAATTTCCCTTTCGTTACAAAGATATGTATGATTGAAGTATTCAGATAAGAAAAAACTCCGGGCGAGTTTTTCTTCTGTGTACAAAGTGAGTGCAGTGAGTTACTGAATATCACTTTGCATTTCCGCTCATTACTTGGCCATACAATTGTCCATTTGACTTGAAATTTTCACACAATACCCTGTGGACGTATGAGATAACAACAATATACATTGCATCAACCATTCATCACTTATTGCACATGTCAACAAAGTTACTAGATCCCTTTAATACATTCCTGATGATCATAAATGAACATAGACATGATTTTAATATTATCCATTTCATTTTTCGCTAATTTGCATATTCAAAATGGCGGATTAATACAAAATGGCCGCCAAATAGCCTATTTTTAGTAAAATTTGAATCATTTCATAATACATTACAAAATATTGGCAGAGTAGTGTTCTTGTACTTCACAAAGACCATTGTCAACACATTCCTGATGATCATACATGAACATAGACATAATTTGAATATTTTTCATTTAATTTTTGGCTAATTTGCATATTCAAAATGCGGATAAAAACAAAATGGCCGCCAAATATCCTTTTTTGAATAAAATTTGAATTACTTCATAATACATTGCGAAATATTGGCAGAGTAGGGTGCTTGTAATTCACGAAGACCATTGTCAACACATTCCTGATGATCATACATGAACATAGACATGATTTGAATATTATCCATTTTATTTTTGGCTAATTTGCATACCTATTCAAAATGGCGGACAAAGACAAAATGGCCGCCAAAATAGCCTATTTTGAGTAAAATTTGAATGATTTCATAACTATATTATGAAATATTGGCAGAGTGGTGTGCTTGTTATTCACGAAGACCATTGTCAACACATTTCTGATGAACATAGACATAATTTGAATATTACCCATTTCATTTTTTGCTTATTTGCATATTCAAAATGGCGGATAAGAAACATAATGGCCGCCAAAATAGCCTATTTTTAGTAAAATTTGAATTATTTCATAATACATTATCAAATATTAGCAGAGAGCTAATGAGTGTGACCTCGGGTTCTTGACAGATGTTGTGCAGTGTGATAACTGTCCTGAATTCAATGGATAAAATACGCATTTGTGTCGCAATCAAGGAAAAGCCACATAACCCAAAACTAAAGCAGTGTATCTATCATTGATTGATATGCCACCAGCCCATCCAGACACGATCATGACAGCCATGACCAAAGCACAGCAGTTAACAGTGAAAACATGTCAAGGTTTCACTGTCTTCACAGCAGATCAACAAACTGTATATTGTTGCAGCAGATCAACAAACTGTATATTGTTGCAGTAGGGTTACAACGGGCATATCCAAACCTATTTCCTTAGGTCATTCCAAGATTAGGGGGTATGCATATGCTGATGCGTTTTGTAGGTGCAGTCGGAACATTGATGACTGACTCGTGCCTTGCAGATGTTCTGGCATCTACATTTGCAGGTGTGGGTAAAATGCTTACAGGAAAGAAATTTCCTATGAACATGAGAGCCATGCGCATGAGGAGCTACTGAGAGACATTATCGCACAACAAAGATGTGGGTCGACAACCTGATCAAACCAGTTCTGATAATACGGACTTTTCGATTTGTACGTTCACTAGTGGACTGGTACAGTGACGTCATTTTTTTGAAGCAGTGCGCATGCGCATCTACGTGCCCGTCGTTCGTACCAGATATCTAATACGTGTACACCACTGTTTTGCCGTCGGTCTAGATCTGTGACGACAAGCACTATTTGTGGCTACTAAAAGCAACGTCATATAGCTGTATATTGCTCGTTTCTCTGCTGTTGTCTCTGTAAACAGGTTACTGAACTATATGATTTAAATGAACTTGTCTATAAGGTTACCTGCAGGGGCGTAGACAACGGGGGATGAGGGGGATGCATCCCCCCCACCTCACAAGGTGGGGGGGATGACATGTACAATCATCCCCCCCAGGTTTTAGGGAAGGATATATTTTTTTGTGTGTATCTATACGAGTGAAAAAGACAACATTAGTTGTATGCATAGGCGTACCCAGGGGGGGGGGGGGTTGGCGGTTCAACCCCCCCCCCTTGACCCAAAAATGGCTGTAAGGGGAGGTTTGAACCCCCCTTTTCACATTTTAGCTGGCCTCGAGACTACTTTTAAGCGGTCTTGACCGTCTAAAACCGGGTCTCGACCGACTAAAACCCGTCAAAAATAGTCAAAGATCTCCGGTATCGGGTTCGAAAATTGTGAAAGTATTGGTCTCGACTCTTTGCACCGGAAACCCCCCCCCCCCCCCCCCCCCCCCAAGAGAGAGGTTTTCAACTTTGAATAAACCTGGTCTCGGCCTCGAAAATTGTGAAAGTACTTGGTCTCGGTTTCAAAAAAGTTGTACGGACACCCCCCCCCCCCCCCCCCCCCCCCCCACTGAGAGGGGTTTCAACTTTGAAGGAACCTGGTCTCGGTCTCGAAATTTTTGAAAGTACTTGGTCTCGACTTCGTAAAAAAATTACGGACAATTTTCTTGTTTTCCATTGGTGGACATACACAGGTTTGACTGTAAACAATATTTCGGAACCTGTCTATAAAAGTCACCTGATAATAGCGGCCAATTTTCTTGTTTTCATTTGGTGGTCTTTACACACAGTTTGACTGTAAACGGTATTTTGGAACTGTCTGCAATGGACACCAGTTATAGCGGCCAATTTGTCATATCCCTTTGGTGGTCATTATACACAGGTTTGACTGTATGTTGGCACCTGTCTATAAAGGTCACTTGCAATCAAGTGTCAATTGTATTGTTTCAATTGAGTGGTCACTATACAGAGGTTTGTCTTAATAAGATCGTATAGAACCTGTCTATAAAGGTCACCTGTTAAGAGCGCCATTTTTCTTCTTTCAATCTGGTGGTCACTATACACAGGTTTGACTGTATTGGATATTAAAACCCTTTTTTTTACCTAACTAATCTTCTATTCTCTGCAAACTTCGCACGAGCAATGCATGGCGTAACTATCCCGAGACTTGAACGCCCGTCGTCGTATGAAATCGAAAAGGTAAATAGCAACAGTCAACGTGCCTAGTCAACTCATATGTGGTACTTCACTGGGACGACAGGTCAACAGTCCTCGTATCAGCGATCGAAAACTCCCTAATGATGCTGTATGTACGGCTGAACGAGAAGGTGATTGGCCACTACACCCGCCGTGAAGCTCATTATGCCCTACTTCTTTGCGTCGGGGACGTGTGAACTACGCACGATACAGGTTACTCTACCTTAGACGTATGGAAGCCCTACCAGGAGATGCACTCCATCATTTCATGAAAGGATGAAAGGGTCTCATGTGATGAGACACATTAAAGAGTTATAGAATGGCATACGGAGCGACATGTTCATCGAGACAACATGCATGCGATTATGGGCATGTAAAGCTGGTGAGGTTGGCATCACTCTAAAGCCAGGAACTGTCTTTGACAGGTACAATGTTACAGTACCATGTGTGCAACCAGGGATATCGAGAGGCAATAGATAGTTTTCCAACTAAGTCCACCTTCACCCCTTCCACCTCAGAAACTGACCCTGACAGTCACACAGAACAAGAAACAGATGATAAACATTAGTTGACAACATCTGCAAAGCGATGCAGGTTTCATCACAAAACACAAGCTTGTGATCACCAGCAAATATGACACTCCTGTTGTCCAGATATTTTTCCATCCAACGGCACGATATAGCCACATCTAATTGGGAGGCTGATGTGATTATTGTGCAGGCAGTGCAGCAGGCTATCATGCTGGCAGATGAAGGCAGATCCGTCAGGGTGCTTGCAGACGACACAGATGTGTATGTTCTTCTACTTCATTTCTATCAAAAGCAAGGCCTTCAGTCACCCTTGATAATCGAGTCGCCAATCAAAGACATTGATGTATATGCCACAGTGGACAGGCACAGAGACATATCATCCCTTCTATGTTAGCAGGTCACACACTGACAAGTTGTGATACTTTTGGTGCACATTTTAGAGTTGGCAATTTGGCTAAAAGTTCTGCGGCAGAAAAATGGGTTCCTTTTACCATCGATTTGGAGACATGGATGCAGATATGGCCGACGCGATGAAAAGATGCAACATCGCTCATAACATCATGCTATGGACAAGCTCAGGCTACGACAATGTCACCGGGCGTACTGGTGGGGGGGGGGGGGGGGGGCTTTAATTCGAATCATGGCTTTTATCTAAATCGATAACATTGATTGAAAGAAAAGAGTATTTCTTTAGACAAGAAAAGTCAGATTTTCACTTCATGTCAAGTAAAATTTCCTTCCCAAGTATGCACAAGATTGCATAATTGCAATGAAAACACTGCAAAAAACACCTTTACCCGTGCACCCACCAAACCATCACTACCCTCCCATCACCTTTCCCCCTCTCGGTTATTGTTTCGCTCCCTCGGGAATCGGGTCTTGTATACGTCTGGAATACAAGGTTTCATGTTGCTTTGTCATAAAATAATGCTTTTGATGCACTGTTTGAACTGAATATGTCACTTTGAGAATATTATTTTAGGGGTGCATTTTTGTTTTTCTTCATGAATCAATCATAACCTCTTCTGGTTATGACGATGTTGACACACTAACGCACATTATACTACATGTCGTCAAATCAGAATTTCCTTTCCAGGTATGCACCAGATTGCACAGTTTCCAGTCCAAAAATGCAAAGTTCCCTACCGTGGCAGGGGGGACACCTCCCTCCCACACCCTCCCCCCACACTCTGCCAATATTTCGTAATGTATTATGAAATAATTCAAATTTTACTCAAAATAGGCTATGTGGCGGCCATTTTGTTTTTATTCGCCATTTTAAATATGCAAATTAGCAAAAAATAAAATGGAAAATATTCAAATTATGTCTATGTTCATCAGGAATGTGTTGACAATGGTCTTCGTGAATTACAAGCACACGACTCTGCCAATATTTCATAATGTATTATGAAATCATTCAAATTTTACTCAAAGTAGGCTATTTTGGCGGCCATTTTGTCTTTTATCTACCATTTTAAATATGCAAATTAGCCAATAATAAAATGGATAATATTCAAATCATGTCTTTGTTCATGTATGATCATCAGGAATGTATTAACAATTGTCTTTCTTGAATTACAAGCATCCTACTCTGCCAATAATTCGTAATATATTATGAAATAATAAAAATCTTACTCCAAATAGGCTATTTGGCGGCCATTTTGTTTCCTATCCGCCATTTTGAATATGCAAATTAGCAACAAATTAAATGGAAAATATTCAAATTATGTCTCTGTTCATCAGGAATGTGTTGACAATGGTCTTCGTAAATTACAAGCACACCACTCTGCCAAAATTGTGTAATGTATACTCCGCACAAAAAAGAAACTGGACACTTATTTAAGACAACATATCTCATATTTTTTAAAGATAAAATATATGTTATTGTATATCAAATTAAAGATAAAATAACCCTCTTCGATATTAGCATAGGAATCCAGGATAAATCATTCATGCATGACTTGTCACGGTCAATTAACCACCGCAAGGTCTGTTTTCAAAAATAGCAAAAATGGAACATCCATTCAACCATTTAAATGTTGACAAGCATGATATAAACGCTATATTCATGACATAGCATAATTATTTCATTACATATGTGATATTTTTTAGTTTCATCTCAATAGAAAAAGTGTAAATGAAGACAAATTGTGAATGTTGTAGGTTTTATTTTCATCCAAATGTAACACAATGGGGAATTCCATGGCTAAGGTTTATTCGTCCAAACACCCTTATTTCAGCATGAAACTTGGTATAAATTTGTCTCAAGAATTCTACCGTAGTCCAAAGATCTTCAAAATCTGATGTCACCCTTAGTCAACCATTTGGGCAGTCTCTAACATGTCACTTCTCTAGGTAACTATAGTGGAAATTGCAAGGGACACATGAAACAGACAAGCTTTATGCCTCAAAAACAGACAAATATGTTGATGTTCTCATAACCTGGCCCTGTTTTATTGGAAAATGTGTATTTTTGGTGTTTGTTTATGACAATAAGGTTGAATGGTGTCATAAAAGACTTGCCCCGCACATCTTGTGTGTAATATAGACAGGTGTTTTCGAGCTGTAACCGGAGTAACTATGGATGGAGTCACTACTGTCACTATTTGATTGAAAACGGTTACAGCTCGTTATTCCAAAGGTTCGTTATTCCGAAGATTCGTTTTTTCCGAAGGTTCGTTAATCCGAAAGGTTCAATACGAACCCCATATCATTTTTGGATTAACAAACCGTATTGCATTTTCGGACTTACAAAACTCATTTCATTTACGGATAAACGAACCCCATTAAATTTTCGGATTAACGAGCCCTATTTCCTGTTCGATTAACGAACCTTTGGAATATCGAACGCGATTTTATTTTCGGATAAACGAACCTTCGGAATTTCGAACCCTATTTCATTATACCCCCGCCCAAACGAAGTTTGAAAGGGGGTATATAGGAATCAGCGTGTGGGCTGTCGGGCGGTCGGTCGGGCGGTCGGTCGGTCGGTTGGTCCGTTGCAATAAGTTTGTGGAGCGAACTACTTTCTCAGTTTTTGAGCAATTTTGATGAAATTTGGTGCACTTAATGTTCTTGGGGGTAAGGGTGTGCAAGACACATTTTTCGTGAATGTTAGATAAGGCGTTGCCATGGTAACCAACATTTTGCACCAAAAATATGAACATCTTGTGGAGCGAACTACTTTCACAGTTTTTGAGCCATTTTGATGAAATTTGGTGCATTTAATGTTCTTGGGGTAAGGGTGTGCAAGACACATTTTTCGTGAATGTTAGATAAGGCGTTGCCATGGTAACCACAATTTTGCACCAAAAATATGAAAATCTTGTGGAGCTAACTTCTTTTACAGTTTTTGAGCAATTTTGATGAAATTTGGTGCACTTAATGTTCTTAATGTAGGGGTGAGCAAGACATGTTTTTTGTGATGTTAGATAAGGTGTTGCCATGGTAACCAATTTTTAAAACCAAAAATATGAACATCTTGTCGAGCGAACTTCTTTTACAGTTTTTGAGCAATTTTGATGAACCTTGACACACTTTGTCTTTATTTTATTGAGGTAAGGGTGTGCAAGGCACATTCCGTGAATGTTAGATAAGCTGTTGCCATGGTAACCAACATTTTGTACCAAACATATGAAAATCTTGTCTAGTGAACTACCTTCACAGTTTTAAAATATTTGTATGTTGTTTATGGACAAACATATTCCCATTGCATCACCAGTGAACCATACAACATTGATTCTTCACTTAATCTTTGTTTTATCCTTACAAACCTGTACTGCGGGGGTATTAATCACATTCAGTGATATTTCTAGTTTTTGGATAAACGAACCTTTGGAATAACGAACCGCACCCGCGATTCCTTGGTCAACCGTTGTGTTGCTTGAGGAGTTTGACTAATTATCCATGGCAAATTGGCGTGCATCACAGGGTCTTTGCATGACCTTAGATTAGTATTCCCATTATGAACAGTTGTATTCTGAAGGCAGAATACCAGTGAATCAATTACTAGACTAGGCAGTAGCCAGAAACTCGAATTGTTGCAGGATTCTACATAGAGGTGCTTGGTTTACCCATTAACCTACTCGTGGTTTACCAATAAGGGCATTACTGGAGCTTCCGTTCCTGTCCAGCTTCGTCATATGGACATTGTTTGTCAGAGATTTGTGTAAATCGTCAAAGATTTTGTGTAAACTCCATCAATATAGACTGGATGGTCATAGTAGTCTAGGCTGATTGTAGTCCATATTTCTTTATTCTTTAGATTCCAGTCTTTATGCATGTTATTCAGGTAACATTTACAAACGTAAGGTGTAGATGAAATTGCTTGAAGTTATTTACTAATATTGGGATTAGTTGGTGAAGTGATGTTCTTCTTAAGTATTAGGTAGCACATAATCTACGCGACGTCACGCCCATTGCATTCGTTGATGATGCGGTTGGCAGTTTGCTCTGATAATCGAGCCACACATGTAGGCTTTGGAAGGTCTCAAAAGGCCCCAATGGTGTGAAGCCTGTTAATCATAGCCTAACCGCTGCATGATATAGGTCTGCCAATTTAGGGGATTTGGGGGTCAGCTGCCAGACGTCTTTCCATGAGCTGAGGGTGCTGAAATGGGCTGCTATATAGTCAAGGAGCTTGAAAATTCCCGTGGGATTTTTGGTATGAAAGCAAGCCACCTAATGACTACATACCCTCATATGTTGTAACTAGGAGAGACACATATATTTCGCAGTAGTCAACATTGACTTCACAGAAGATATTGCAGATGGGAAGCGCTCCCTGCATGGGACAGCGATGGCAATTTTACCAAAGAAGCCAACATGACAATGAGGCACATAGATGTATAACCCCAGTCAGCTTTGAGAGACACACCGAAGGATCTGATGACATGTGCAACTACCAAGCTGCTTGAGTGTCCAAAACCAAATAACAAAATAACAAACAGTATGTGCCTCCTTCGGACTAAGACGTATCAAAACCCTCCACAACCATAAAATGGCTCCATTCCCGATGTTACCTTACTAATGGGTCGAACCGTGGTTAGGTATCAGCAGCGATCATTCAGACAGCATTATGGCAGTATCCCAATTGATGTAACTATGTAGCAACACAAACTTCGTTACTGGAGTTGGTACAAAGCGCTGCTTTCCCAACATTGAACGCCACTAGTGGAAACTAATAGCACTGTCTTTGCTGAATGTCCGCAGAACACCTACTGCTGAAACCTAGACACAGTTCGACACATCAGTCAGGTAACATCTGGAAGGGAACAATTTGATGGTTATGGTGGGTACTTACTTTGTCCGAATGAGGCATAGACTGGGGATTGTGTTTTGCTATTTGTATTTGGTCAGTCAAGCATCTATGGTAGTTTCACAGGTCATTATAAAGGATGTCTCTCAAAGCTGGATGGGGGCCTCATTGTAATGTTGGCATCGTTGTCTCATTCAGGGAGCGCTTCCATCTGCAATGTCTTCTGCGAAGTCAACGTTGTCTTCTGCGAAATATATGTGTCTCTCCTTTACAACATATATGTATACGCCATCAGAAGTCTTCATGCACTATAGGACAGAACAAATTTCTCTTCCAACCGTATATGAGTGTGTATCCAACTATTCACGATGTTGACGATTTTCTTGCTTCACATGGACTGGTGGTTCGCAACTCCAACTGCAAGCGTCCAACGTACAATCACAAACACGCACAGCTCCTTGTCAAAGGGATTTGATTGAGACCGGATGAAGTTCCTACCACCACTTGGTAACTGTCTACCATCCTACTGTTTGAGTTTTTGAGGTATTGGGATCACCGACACCCATGGCTGACCGTTGGTTATCATCATATAACCCTAATAAGGCCGGGAGGCCATCCATCATGCCCCCCCCCCCCCCCGGAATTGTTCTGATTGCTCAGAAACGCTTAAGGATGACGCCCTGCCGCTTGGTGACTTTCTTCATTTGAGTCTTGCGCATCTTTTAAAACAAAGTTTTGGGAAATCGGACTTTTCGTTACGAAGTCACGTGACCTTTTGTCACTGCATGTCAGCCCGAGACATTCGCTAATTTTCGTGATTTGTGTACAAAACATATGGAAATATCAGTTTTCATAAAAACAGATATATCATTGGCTAATTGTCTTGTTTACCTTTAAGGTATTTGTTTTTGGTATAAAAATAGTTCAATTAAAGTTAGAAAATAAAATAAAACAACAAAACAATGAAATACATAAGTTAAAAACAAAGAAATACATAAGAAATTATCAAAACAATAGAAAACAAAAGGAATAAATAACTGGGCTCTTTCAAATTTGTTGTTGTATTACTGTTCAAGATCCTCTAAAGAATATATGTAGTGAAAACCAATGTTTAATTATGGAGAATATATGATTTATGGGCAAAAATGTGAATTTTATTACCTTTTTTTTCATAAATTACCATAAATATGCAAATTAGAGAGATTTTCGAAGAAAACAAAAATAACATAGCATTGTATACATCTTACTTTAAATGCATGCAAGTTTTCGCGACGATTGGGCATTTCAAGGCCGAGATCTTAAGGGAGCCATAATGACCCCCTACCGAAAAAAGACCTAAAATAGCCCAGATTTGTGTAGGTTAAAGGGTGCCCTCTGCTGGCCACCTGCACAAGATTTCAGAGTGCAATTATGTTTTGTATTGTTATTTGGGGTGCCCTTGAGACATTTGAATAGGTGGCTTGCTTTCATACCAAAAATCCCACGGGGACTTTATTTCGATGAACATGCTCCTTGACTAATACTTGAATTCATGCATTTGCCATAAACATAATCATACCACTGGACTAGAGCATAATACTTTTGTGTGTGTTTGTGCAACAATTTGTAGGGTTGATAATTGAGCAGCTTCATTGTAATGACAAATGAAGTCCTGCTTATGGTGTATAACTTTATTATTAACCCCCCCCCCCCTAAAAATGTAGTGGTCATGGGTCGTGAGGTCGCCTCCTTTTGCGTTACATGCCATTTTGGGCTTCTGCAGGACAATGTGTATGTTTGTGACTAAATATTACTGACGCACCCCCCTATCCTATTAAAAATATACATTTTCCGAAAGGAAATTTCAAGAATCTTAATATGCACTCAGAAATATCATTTTTTTAAATGTATATTAACCCACATTTTGTTTACAGTTGTAGAGGTCAATATTTTCCATGATAACTTTTTCTGAGGTAGCCTCTAGACTACAAATGATAATGTTTTCATGCAGAGCACACTTAGACATTTAAAGCAATATAATATTGTTTGGGGCTTTCATTTATACTTAATGAAAACAAAATAAGATAATCCATCATATTCACTATGTAAGTGTCACTTAAAGGTATAGTTGAATATTGGTCAAACTTAACTTTAGTATAACCAAAACCTGCACCATTACGGTTACAAAATAATAGTTATAACTTCACCATGCTCGAAAAGTATACACAAGTACAACCCCTGTTATCATTCCAAAAGAGCCGTTACAACTCAAGAGGGCGCTCTCTAAAAAAATAATTGGTTTTTAGCCATTTTTCATACCAAATTGTGCATTTGATGTTTTGTTAAAATAATGATTTAATAGAGATATCATCAACAAATTTTTAAAAACCTATTAAGGTTTTGTTTCAAAGTAGTCTTTTACAAATTTCTAAAAGTCAAAATATCCCCTGGTGAAGATTTTTTTAAGAAAAATATGTTTATGGATATTTCAGCCGTTTCTGAACCGATTTTGTTCAAATAAAGTTTATTCTGTCATTGAAATTGTATGTTCTTTCAAATTTGACAGTCAGTTTTTCATTATCTCACAAAATTAGTTTTGGGTGAAGTGCCTCCCTATACCAACACTCCACTATCCCTTTAAGGATCGGAATATAAAATTAAGCCTAAATGTGTTCGGACATAACACAGTTTGATAGGTAAGCTTTAATTTGATAGCAAATTTGTATTCTTACACCCTTGTCTTATTGAAGATATTAACGTTTTTACCAAGAATTCACAGAATGTATCGGTCAAGATTGTGCCCCCGTAGAGTTTGTTCAGGCAAGCCTCAATTTTTTGTGTTTGTGTTGATTTTGTTAAAATTTAATTGTGACAAAACACTTTTCAATCATTTTACAATAAAGGTGATGTTAAAGCTTTAATTTAATACCAACATTGTAGCTATACACCTAGTTTTGACAAAGTTATCAACGTTTTTAGAAAAAAGGGTCTTTAAAAAGCATTTCCCCATAGACTTTGTACCGGGGGCGCCACTTCCATGCGCGCATCCTCTAGTTCTAACTTTCAAATACTAGTAGTTGTATCTCCACTTAGGAAAATAGGCAAACCTTTCAAACTTTGCAGACATATGGCATTCTGATAGTCCTTTAAAGTGATACCAACATTTTTTTAGAATTTTGTTCTGGTTCGATAAAAATAAAGGTAATGGTAGCAAAAAACCCCAGAAACGTAACGGCACCACCCTACATGTAATGTATACTGGAGGCGAGTTCATGACGCATGACCATTATAATCATGTACATGTGTCATACGGCAGCCATTTTGAATAAATAATGTCCTGACCTTGCCGAGGTAATTTTTTGAAATTGCATTCGAGTGGTTTTTAGATCAGTTAAAAGTATTTTTTTGACCATACCCCATAACAGCCTCGAATATTTGGCGATCAAAAATAGGTTTCTCTAAATCGCGTTTTGTTGCATATCTGCAGATACTGTTCACCTTTGCGTAATACACCATTTTTGTTTGAGGCTGCAGAGGGTACTTTAAAACGTCAGATTTTCAACAACTCAACATTTTTGGAGTCAGTACTTTACATATCATTCAGAAAATAGTTTTAACTCATTTTCCATAAAGTTCGCCTTTAGACCCCTTTTGTCACGTTGAGGCCCATATGATGTTTATGTAAGATTGTTGTACAATGTATATATAAAGTAATCATTGTTACTATAAATATACCAATGCATGCTCCTGGAGTGATAATGTGAACATTTAAATTATTTTAAATTGTAATATGTTTCATGTCGTGTTCATTATGCAGTAGCTTGTTCATTTGCAATTATGTTGATTTGGCTTTGTAATTTATATTTGCATTGTATGGTCATTATTTCAATGTCAGAGTTATGCATTCAATGTTTGGGTATGTACATGTATATTTATGGCCATGATGGAACTTTATACAAAGTGTAAAATTAAACGTTTACAAAATTCAGTGAAATTTATTTTGAGGGAGAAAAAAAAGAGAATGTATTAGAGATTATTTATGAATTAGTAGCAATATGTGTGTATATATAACTATGAATATATATTATATATTATACCTATTCTCTGGTGTACTAATTACATATTGGAATACAGATGTAAATCTTTCAACGGTATCGTTCAATTCTACACAGTAAAATTGGGGTTATTTGTATGGTGTCATCGGAAAATTAACAGTAGTTGTAATTATAACTTCAATTTCTCAAATATCTTTTGTACACTTATGCCATTCAAGTCTATTCAATCCGATCAGATGTATTTTAATTCATTTAAATTCTGCTATATTATTCAGGTTTTAATATAGAATTTTAACTTGAAGATCACTAAGATCAATGCTTCAATAATAAAAGCTGTAACATATAATGATAATAACACATTGATTTAAAGCTGTTATGCAATGTATACATTCTGGTAGGATATGTATACCATTGGAATGCATTTGAATGTATAACTAGGGCCCCGTTGCAGAAAGAGATACAATCGATTGTAAGATACGATTGACAATTTACGCGTTTAAACCAATCAGATTTGCGCATCTAGAATACGTGATCTGACTTACGATTAATAGCAACTTACAATTGATTGTATCTCTTTCTGCAACGGGGCTCTGATGTATTATTAGATGGGAGACACACATATATAAATTAAGATCATTTTCAACTGACTTACATGTAATACAAAATGTCTAGCAGTCAGAGCTATATGCATACATCATCAGTCCAGTAAAGAACTTAAACTGTGTCTTGGACGGTGACAGTAGAAAGAGGGGTCCCAGCATAAATAATGATAAAAGAATGAAATCATCATTACACAAATAATAAATCACCAACCCCCATTAATGGCTAGGGATGTAAAAAACCGGATAAGCCATAGTATATTATAGACAACTGTTTAATAGGGGTACCCTTTAGATTGTTTTTGTATACTTGAGGTTCTAATGATATGTGTATTAGTATTTGGATTTGAGTCCTTATCGTATTGAATTAAATGTTTATTATCAAAATCATTCATCCTTTTATTGTTCAATATGTGTTCATGATATTTATTTTCCCTTCTGTACATGAATACATGTTATTTTGTTTTTCATTGAGAAAATTCTGATTATGTTACAAACAATACCCACTGCAGCTGTATTCCATTAATAGGCAAATGTAGAATACATGTATGTTACCAAACTTATCAGACAATTTATCTTCAGCATTCAAATCTAATTATTATGTTGAACTATTGAGGCAGCACTTTTCCAACTTTCCAACTTTCCATCAATAGGGCTCAATTTAATCAAACTATACCAAATATGGTTAAATGTTCAGTTACTGTAACTACTTTGTCAAAAGAAAATCAGCATTGACCTTTTAGTTGCTGCCGTGGTAAATACACGTAGTGGACATATAGCCAAAATCAAAACAAATTTTGTGAGAAGGTCTGTAAAATTTAATTTTGATTTTGTTTATTATTTTATAAATGACAATATTCTGTGTCACATTCACTTATATATATAGAAATTATGATATATTCCCTTTAATTATTGAATTATTTGTTTTGGTAAATGACTATGAAGACCTTTGTAAATTTTGTCAGGAAGTTCAATGCTTTAAAATCATTTAAAGTCATCTGTAATTGTGGCTATAGTACTATAATATACTCCCTACTGATTAATATGGTTTAGAATAATAATACTCCCTGTAATAATTGAAAACATGCTATAATCCGTACAGAGTATTATGGTTGGTTAGAATAATAATACTTCCTGTAATAATTGAAAACATACTTTAATCCGTACAGAGTATTATGATTGGTTAGAATAATAATACTTCCTGTAATAATTGAAAACATACTATAATCCGTACAGAGTATTATGATTGGTTAGAATAATAATACTTCCTGTAATAATGAAAACATACTATAATCCGTACAGAGTATTATGGTGGTTAGAATAATAATTACTCCCTGTAATAATTGAACCGATGTAACTCTGATTGTAATGAGACTGGATCGTTATCATTAGGCCAATGCTCCTTCTTACAATGAAATATCCATGTAATAAAGAGATTATCTCATTGTTGTCAATATGACAGTAAATTATGAATTGTTTGAATCATTGATGTTGCTTTTTGATCGTGTTTGTGCTTGAATAATGTTTTTTTTCTTCTTTTTCTTAAGTTTAAGGGACTTTAATAAAATTGTCCAAATCCTCAAAGTCCAATTGAAATTCTAGCGGTTCTCTCATACCTTGTTGTTATTCGTATTAACAATAAAAGCATGGGACAGGTTTCGGTTTTTCAAATTTCCCTTTCGTTAAAAAGATATTTACGATTGAAGTGTTCAGATGTTAAAGTATCCACTGGACCGTCAAAAACCGTGTACAAAGTGAGTGCAAATGAATAGTGAATATCACTTTGCATGTTTGCTCATTAGTCAGCCATATAATGTCCATTTAACTTGAAATGTTCACACAACACCCATTGGACATATCAGATAACAACAATATAAATTGTATCAACCACTCATCACTTTTTGCACATGTCAACAAAATTACTAGATTCCCTTTAATGTGTGGACCTTGTGTGTATTATGTGAATAATTAGCATGTATGCATTGCGTGTATTCATTTCTGCGTGTGTGTGTGTGTGTGTGTTGGGTGGGTTGCATGTGGTAGGGTTTATTTCCTTTTATGAAAAATAACCTCAATAGATTGATTAATGTGTATAATGCTTTGTCAGATTGCTTTTTGGAATCAAACATTAAAAAAGTGTTTGTGTGCGTATGTGGGTGTTTTTGTGTTTGTGTTTGTATTGAGTATACTATAACTAAGATAATGTAAAAATATTCATTTGAAACTCAAACATTTCTTGATGCAGTTTTTCACTTATTTAATTGCATTTTCATCATCATTTATATCATGATTTATATGAATCAAACTATTGCTACGTGAATTCCTTGTCAGCGTTTACTATCCTACATATCGTACTCTTCCTGCTACTTTGTCCTTAATTTTTGTAAGTATTGAATAAAAGTTTATCCCCAACATTATTACAATCAGATATATATTTATGGATAGTTCAGCCATTTCTTAACCGTTTGTGATCAAACAAAATTGATTCTGTCCTTGAAATTGTGTGCTTTTTAAAATGTACACATAGTTTTCGTTACCTCAAAAAAATGTATTAAAGCGCCCTCTAACCAAAACTGAATTACCCTTTTAAAGGTGCACCTGTAAAGTGTCAGATATTGCCCAAATGACATTTGAAACTTCAATCCTTTACGAAAAACATTGTAAGATGTCTGAAAGTTTCATTGAAAAGGAACACTGCTTTCCTGGCTAAAAAAGCGAGCATTTGCGTCAGCTTTTACAACTATAATTACAGTATGACGCCTATGACGCTTATAACCGTCTGTAGACGCTCTTGAGCTGAATGATATCAATTATAGATATCTTCATACTAAGGGGCATTTGAAAAGATCTAACAACACGGTAGAAGAGAAATGTGGAAGCTCAAAGTAACTTTTGTGGACATAAACACTTTACAGGTGCACCTTTAACCCACATGCCAACTACGTATAACCAGATATAGTTAGGCAGCTAAGGGCCTGGAATCATAACAATTGTGCACAAAATGAAAGAAATGTGAATTTTTCACAGATAGTTCATATTATCATAACGTTTAATTTCGTGGAAGTTTGCTAATTATGACCATGAGGGGCGGGACAGGGTCTTGAAAGAAAGGGGGTGCAAAGTGCGTCATTACACCATTGTATGGGTATCTAACATGACTTTCCTCAATATGATAATGAGTTAAAAGTGACCTGAAAATCATATTATTTTATGGGGTAATTGTATGGGGTAAATGAAAAGGAGTGGGACCCCCCTTCACTTTTCACATGTGTCTAAAGTTACTTATCATTCTTTAGTCCAACATTTTTTGTATTGATTCATATTCTAGAAGGGTTAAGAATATATTTTAGCTTTGTTGCCACCATGGCAACATTGGGCAACTCTTTTTAAAGC
>JBAMJV010000197.1:0-76200 GCA_037951105.1 Echinarachnius parma
TATTATGGCATCAAGTACGAGGAGCTATTTCAAGCAAAATTGAATCATTATTTTTCTCAACAAATTGGCAACGACCTAATTTTTTCTACCTCGTTAATGACATACAAATAGGTGGAAAATATTTAGTCCATACAAATTTAATGACAGATTTTAAGTAAACTTTCGCTGCGAAGTTGCACATTTGGGCGCAAACATATGACAATGTGTGCCAATTTAAGGATTTTCCTAAATTATTAATGATCATACACAATAATAAAATTCATTGAAAAAAAAGGACAGCAGGTAGAGTAACAAAAGTAGGGCTCCAAAAATAGAGAATTGTATGCACTTCTCCTAGCATACTTCATATATCTGTTATCTTCTTGCTGAAGTGTATGGACTACAAACCACAAATATGTGGGATTGTCCTTTAAAGGATTATTCACCTCTATGTCAGAAGGAACAGGAAGGTGAATTCAAATCACATAAAGAGGCATTGATAAAGTCAACCTCTTAGCAAAAAAAGTGAACATCACACTAAACACCATCAATATAAACTTTTAGCATCGTCTCATCAAGGTTTTTGTTTCATATCACTTAAATATAATCTCCTTTCATATAAATGAAAACAGTAATCTACTCATTGCATCACAATCTATATACTATTTTCTTCATAGAAATGTTACACTATTTGCGTAAGTATTTTCCCTGAAACTCCTAAGAAATTCTTCTACAGCACTGCGACCGCAACACTGCTCAAGTCAACAGCGGCGATATACAGTACAATATAGTGCTTACTACGTGAATTTGAAATTAGCGGACTTACAATGAGGAGATAGAAGTCAACTGACTTCAATTAACGTATGCACTATATCATATGTATATCACGCTGGTTGAGCAGCAGGTCACAGTCCCCCCCCCCCCCCCGGGCAGTGCCTGAACTAATGCAGTGCCAGTGAGAGGATCGTCAGTTCTTATTTTCAGGAAAGGTAACCCTAGACCCTAACCATATTATTAGATGTATAAAATGGTCATACTGGGGTATTCTGGCCACTAACCACCAGACAAACAATTTCTTTAGAGCACAGAGGCCGGAGCACATAGGACAATGCATGGGTGGCAAGGCTCTAAGCCTTGCATGGTCTATGGCTGCACAGCTGCACAGCTTAGACCGATAAATCTGTCATTTCAGGGCCTACTTTTACAGAAATTACTGTACTGTCTTACACTGTCGGCCCTTCCTAATTCTAACAACAGATTCGTTCATCCCAGGCATATTGTTTGGGGCAATAACCGCATATGTCGGAAAGATCTCCCAAACTACAGGACGGACATGGTGACGGGTATATAAAAAAGTTTTAAAGATATTTTAACCTAATTTTGTATTTATGTTTGTATACCAAATTACAAGGTATACATAAATACATTTCACAAGTAATTAAACTCACTATTTTTCATGGGCTCCACTGGAGCCCATGAAAATAGTGAGTTAATTACTTGTGACCCACTCATGACCTCCACTTCATAGCTGCTCTCTTGACGGTATTTATCAGCAGTTTCCACCCTTTTTCACGATCAGATGCAACAAGTTCCCCAACTATTGTTCAAACTGCCCGATATATGGCAGGTCGATCATTGCGTTGTTTGCACATTTTTGTACGTTTCATTACGTAGTAATAGCAATGGGGTGTTGTATTACCGGACATGCAAATTCACATAGGAATATTTTTTTGAATTTTGAAAGTTGAATTTGACAGGTCGGCTTAACGGAGGATAATAAATGGATGTTCAGCAAAAAATTTCCCATCATTTCCCGAAGAAAATAAGCGTTCCTGATGCATTTTAGGCGCGTTTTGGCCTCGCCCCGTGTGTGCGGCGCATTGTCAATGACACTTCCAATGCAAACATTCACGTTTGGTAATGCAACACAAAATTTTGCTCGGGAAGAGGCTTCTTTTTTGGAAGGGTTTACAAGGAAAGTTGATTTGAGAAAGATATTTAACCATTTAAAATGTGTTCTTTATGAGTTTATGCAGGCTGCTCGTATAATTTCCACTTTGATTTTATGCATCATAATGTTTGTTTTGTGCCGTCAAACTATCGGTATCCGGTAATAGGGCACGGTCTTATACAGGCTGGGAATAACTGATGGATCGGCCTGCATATTTATTTACTACACATGCGTTCATCGGGCAGTTTGAACGATAGTTGAGGAATGTCGCATCTGATCATTAAAAAGGATGGAAACTGCTGGTAAATACTGTCCAAAGAGAGCAGCCATGAAGCCGGCAACTTTTGCCCAAATTTTGTCATTTTGACCACTTTCTTCTTGCTTGTTCAGGCCGTGCCAAAAATAAGCGCTGCCGGCTTACAAATGTAAGCGTCACACACAGTGCACAGTGGCTTTATGCCTTTAGAACGGGTTGTGTGTGATTTGTGAATTTACGCGCGCAGAGCTAGCCAGAGCTGTGCCAGAGCTTGCCAGTGCGGGCAGTGGCATTGTAAATTTCCCAAGACGTTAAAAAGTGGGTAAATAAGTATTAATTACAGTCTGTTTAAAAATTGAGTCTGGTGAGATTTTTTGGGAAGGATTTACTTTAACTTTTAATTCTTTTACATTTACAACTACAATGTTAGTCAATTCGGGAAACAAAACTAGAGGATTAATTTCGAGTTTCATGGGCAATATTCACTTTGTTGTGTGTTGTGCCTGTGCTGGACTTGTTGCTATTAACGATAACCCAACCGCATTCATTCATGCCATGGCGCCTAAAACACTCGTCCAGTATCACGAAAATAAGTACCAGCTACTCCAATGCGGAACCGAAGTATACAAGAACTCCTTCTTCCCCCCGGGACAGTCCCGTCTTGGGATGCTCTTCAACAAAGCATTAGGTGCCAACTCCGCTGGCGGCCTTCAGGAGAGCATTTCCAGCCCTCAGGCAATTAGGCCGAGAGCACACATTATTTGGTTTGTTTTGTCTTGTATTTTGCTTGTTTTGTTTTTTTCCAATTTTCGTTCCTCTGCATTATATCCGGACTTTTGGATCCTGCGAGTATCGGACATAGAAGTGATAGAAGAAGTAGAACTAGAACTAGAAGTGACCTGTTGAACACAATTAATGTGTTCGTGTTCGGATATACAGGGTGGCCCCCAAAAAACGTAACGGGGGGGCACTTCCCACACGCAGGTTCACTGATGATGATGATCACAGCATTTGTATGTCCGCCATTATCTGTTCAAACATTCAAAGGCGCCTGCAACCTCCCAAAAACTCAATTTACTGCACATATTGCTTGAAAAGAAATGTTTTTAGGCCTGCTTTGAAACCTTTCAGTTAGTCATTTTGCGAAGCACAAGAGGGAGGGAGTTCAGAGGCGTGGAGCAACTGACGAGAAGGCACGATCACCATGACTTCCTGGAGTCGTGTCCATGGGAGCTGAGTAGGAAGACCTGACGAGCGTAGCCCTGGACGAGACAGATTCTTTGCCACCAAGGAAGCAACTTATTGTCGGGGCCAGATCGTGGACAGCCTTGAAGTCTCGATTACAATAGCGTTGTGCGGAGATCAACCTCTTCCGCCCGCTGCACTATCCAACGGAAACAATTTTTTTTGTCGGCTGATTTCTCCCTCAATTTACAGCAAATGCAAAAAAAACTTCGTTTATGTGATCCACAATTCATATACTTTGATTAATAATTACCGACTTTGTTTTGAAGACCGCAAAATGTAAAAAAAAAATGATTATTTCCCGTCCGTTTTCCTTACCGATGCGTCCTAAAACATGGCGGTGCAACTGTTGAACGGCAACAGTGTACGAATGGCCGGTATTGTTATCTCCAGCGCATAGCATATATTGCGCTGTAAATGGTTCACTCTGAGTGAACCATTTACTTTGTAGATGTGGCACTTCCCAAAATATGGTAACAAATGATTATGTCCATCGGCATCGATAGGGGTGTCTTTTCCAATGAAAAACGATACCATACCAAGAATAGTCATTTTGGTCGCACACTAACAATGGGTGCGCGTATTGCTCGTTCTTCGTTCTATGAAGGCAGAAGTGCGATTTCTATCAAGCACTGACTAGGTAAAAAAATTGACAAAAATGGGAACCTATCACTTATCAGTATCAGTCACACCGCCCTAAATCAAAAACTACACGACCAAATTACTGTCCTTGGTGTCGTTTTTCATTGGAAAAGACAACCCCGATCCGATGGATAGCGATAGCCTTGATTGCATGAAGGCCTGCACGTTTATAGCCACCATCTGGAGGGCGATTTGTGCAGTATTAACAAGACAAGACAAGACAAGACATTAATAATGTTGTTACTATATTTCAGGTTAAACTAATAATGTACAGTACTTCTAGAGGGTCCTACCAATCCCCAAGGATCACTACTAAGCACTGCGAAGCACTGCGAAGCACACTACGAAGCACTACGAAACCCCTACGAAGCACTGCGAAGAGCACGTCTTCGTAGTACTACGAAGGCACTACGAAGACGAAGAGTGCACTGCGAGAGCGCCCTGTTACTAAAAAATCGCCTTAATGCGCACACGTAGAGGTAGACTATGGTAGCTGCCAAACATCCATCCAATTCGATCATGATCGATGTCAGAGCATTTCTCGTTGGAGATTCTGAGAATATATATTTTTATGCATGAGATGTAATGAGATTTATAATAATCAAGAAGATCGATATACAAATTAGATAGAAAATAGAGCTAAAGGAAGTGATTTTAGTTAACATATTGAGGATTGATCGTAGATCCTTTCGACCCATCATCGTATTTTTTGTTAAAATTAGAGTATTTTTTATATATATCAACTCCCATTTATACATTACAAATTGCTGAATTATTTCATTATTTGTGTAAACCTTTCCTTAATTGATATTATATCCAAACCTGCCTATAGCGACCTAGCTCTCAAGGGACCGGCAAAAGCGTACGCTATAGACAGGTTGGCGGCCATTTTGAATTTCTGGTCTCATAATGTGCATAATTATACACTACTCACAAAAAGTAATTTTCCCACGCGCACTGGCAGGACGTGTTCAGCGACGACAATAGTGTACTTTTTTTATCAAAACGTTAGTTAACGTTTTTGAAATAATGATTTTTCATGATAATTATCTTCATACTAAAGGGACGGCAGAAGAGAAACGAGGAAGCTCCTAGTATGGTTCGTGGAGTTAGACACTTGCCTGGAATCACTTTAATTTTAATGTTTACTTATTTATATATTTATTGAACCCAAAATATTCAGGGGACGGGGGGGATCACAATACAGCTAGTCCACACGCCCCCCCCCCCCCCCCCCCCCCCCCCAGTGATCGACGCCCAGTGGCACGACAATTGTTGGATGGCACACTTTATGTATTTCTTTGTTTTTGCCAAAAATGGCCCTATGATGTGTTTTCTATTGTTTATTTTTTGTAGCTACGCCACTGTCGACGTCTCCTGATTACAATGATTTAACAAAGTTGTAAAAATCCTAAATTCTAGCGCGGTTATCGATCCTCGTCTGATCGATCATGAATTGCGAATTGTGTTGTCTTGCAGCTACCGTACCTCATCTACCTCTACATGAGCTCCTTTAGCAATTTTTTTGCTCTTCGTAGTGCTTAGTAGTGCTTAGTAGTGAATTCGTAGTGCTTCGTAGTGCTTCGCGGTGTCCGCGGTGATTGGTAGGACCGCTTCTAGATCGTTACATAAACACTTTCATGGTTGTAAAGGGTACATAGGCAATACATGTGCAAGCGGTACAAAAGTGCCCGCTCGCTATTCATTGTCGATACATTGCCTACGACAAACAATAGTATGGTAATGTTCGTACGTATGGGTAGCTCAGATCAACAAGACATGACAATGACATGACACTAATTTCAGGCATATTTTGTCTACGATATACACATCGAAATAAATAGAAATACTTACAAATGCACAGCTCAATGACGTAGGCATAATAGGACCAGGCTTATAACGGCAGAAATAAAGAAAACGGGTATCCACCCAAGAATTCTCATGCAGATTTTGAGCCCACCATCGCGAAGTTTTTTTTGTAAATATAAATATGCTACGTACGGGTACGGCCGGTACGGTACCGGTACTGGTACACGTGTGTACAAACGTCGTACGTACACACGACATCCCATGATCTAACGATAATTTACTCTTTTTTTGTGTGTGTAGAAAATATAATTCTAGATTAATTTGATCATAAATATCCTCTCTTCTATGATTGTCATTTTAGTTTCATTCTTGTAAATTGTTTTCCGTAGTTTAGATTGTTAACTACTAATATTGTAACTATATATTTATAAAATATTCTCTGTCATTTGTTTGTTTGATGATGATCTCGATGATGATGATGTCTGATGATGATGATGATGATGATGATGATGATGATGATGATGATGATGATGATGATGATGATGTTGATTAATAAGATTTGAAAACGTCTCAGATTGATATGTTTGTTCTTCACTTGGTACATAACTTAAATAATAACTTAATTCCAGATTTGAAGACGTCTCAGATTGATATGTTTGTTCTTCACTGGTACATAACTTAAATAATAACTTAATTCCAGATTGAAGACTGTCTCAGATTGATATGTTTGTTCTTCACTTGGTACATAACTAAATAATACTTTAATTCCAGATTTGAAGACGTCTCAGATTGACATGTTTGTTTTTTACTTGGTTCATAACTTAAATAATAACTTAATTCCAGATTTGAAGACGTCTCAGATTGATATGTTTGTTTTCACTTCATTTGGGTAGTTTTAGACATGTTTTACATGCATGGTACTTAATATAATACAGTGTAACTGGTGTATACCACGGGCTCCCCAATTAGGCGCGCACACCTAAACCCACCAAGTGCCTGCAACTGTATATCCGCATCATGCGGAGGTTTGTTTGCAGTACCAAGAAGAAGAAGAAGAAGAAGATAATTACATTTTGGTCTTGCATTATTATATACGTTTACACTTGATGTAAGACAGAAATATCAAAACGTCATTATTGTTAACATGCTATTCTGATTATTTAATTATCGTTATAGTTGCATTTGAAGTCGTCTCAGATTGATATGTTTGTTCTTCACTTGGTTAGTTTAGACATGTTTTACATTTACGGTACTTAATTTAATTACATTTCGGTCTTACACTTTTTAATTGCTCAATGATACAGATTTTAGCCTCTTTAAAGTCTATCTCTCATTAATAACTGGTAATATATATCATTGTTTTGCCTTGCAATAGTATTATTATGTTTTAAAGGCTGGTCCCATTGTATGTCATTATATTATTTATTGTAATGGTTAATTGTTAATAAGTAATTTTACCATCAATGTAAAGCAGTTACGGTATATCTTGGTTGAAATTGATTTTCTAGCATTGTTTAATTTGTTATGCTTATTATTAGTAAATATTATATATATAATATTTTATTTTAGTTCTATTACATGTATTTGGAATTCATATTTGTCTGTATTATAGTTAATCTTATAGTTAATTTGTAGTCTTAACTTTATTTATTTACCGGAGGGGAGGTGGCTTAGGCTAGTATTGTTGATTTTTGGCAATATTGTTATTTTAAATATGTAATTTGTTCTAACATGTATGTGCAATATAATTGTTTCCTCATGTTTTCTTGACAGTTACTTGTGAGGGCTCGCATGTCTCCGGGCAATAGTAAAGAATTGTACTTTTATGAGCCCTGGCCCACTTGTAACCAGGGGCGTAGACAACGGGGGGGATGAGGGGGATGCATTCCCCCCAACTCACAAGGTGGGTGGATGACGTATACAATCATTCCCCCCCCCCCAGGTTTTAGGAAAATACATTTTGTGTGTGTGTGTGTGTGTGTTTGAATGGTGTAGGTGTGTGTGTTTGTGTGTGTGAGTGGTATGTATACACTGTATGAGCTATTCAGACTTGTTAATTCTCACATTCAAAATCTAAGTTTTCGCTCCGCGCTTTGTTGATCAAAATCGGTTCTACAGCTGAAATATCCATAAATATGTCAAATTTGAATAAATGTTGGGCCCAACATTTATTCGTTAATTCATGGATCCTAGTGACAATCCATGGTTAATTTCGGGGTTAATTTAAGGAAATATTTTAATAGCCTACACAAGTTTCGAAAATATATCAAAATGGCTTTAAAATGTTGTTGATGGTCTCTCTATTGAATCGTACCAATACTCAACTATCCCTTTAACAAAATATCACATTCACAATTTTTGATAAGACTTTTGGGTCAGAGCCGTATAATGATACGGCTCTGTTTTCGGGTGTCCCAGAGAGCGCCCTCTTGCCTATTAACGGCTGCTTTTTGAAAGAAAACCGCCCTCTTAAATTACGTCTTGGTAAGCACTTTTTCGGGCTCCCATTCTCTTTGATTAGCATCCTAACCCTAACCATAAATCTAACTTATAGCCACTAATCTGACCTGTAGGCCACAAATCTGACCTATTGCCACTAATCTGACCTATAGCCACCAAATTAGGGTTAGGGTTAGGGTTTAGGGTTAGGGTTAGGATGCTAATCAAAGATAATGGGAGCCCGAAAAGCGCTTACCCCTGTACTTATAGCCGCTAATATGTTTGTATTCATCATTCGAGCATTGTTGAGTTATAACTATTATTCAATGATATCGTACAAGTTTTACTTACTAAAACTTAAAAGTCAGTTTAGGCTCCCATGGGACATGCAGGACCCAACCCAAAGTAAGGTTTCTATGAGGTGCAGCCATGCGTGCGAAAACCTAATATAAATTATAGGGCCAATGAAAATCATTACAATGTTATTCCTTTTAAACCTCATCTTCAAAGTGCTTAAAGGGATAGTACAGTTTGAGTTTCGAGGGCGCTTCAAGAAATAATTAATTTGTGAGGTAATGTAAAACTAAATATTTGGAAGAGCATGTTATTTTAAAGATAAAACAAACGTTATTTGATCAAAATCGGTTCAGAAAGAGCTGAAATATCAATTAATATCATCCGATTGGAATAAATGTGGGACCCACAGTAAAGGGGTAGTACAGTTTTTGGTAAGGCTGAACTTTAAGTAACCAAACCTAATAAAACTAATAGTTATTACTCCACCATGCTCGAAAGGGTATACAAAATTACAAACGACTAAGTAAAAGCCTGTTATCATTCAAAAAGAGCCATTAAAACACAAGAGGGCGCTTTCTAAAAGGCATTGGTTTCAACCATTTTTCATACAAAATAATGCATGTGATGTTCTATTGAAATAATGGATTAAGTAGATATATCATCAACAACTATTTAAATAACGCTTTGAAAGTTTTTGAAAAGTGTAAGCATTTTTTTAATTTTTTGAAAAAATCATCTAATTATTTGGGCCCCAAATAATTATAAGATCAAATATATTTATTGATATTTCAGCCATTCTGGACCGATTTTGACCAAATAAAGTTTATTCTGCCATTCAAATTGCATGTTCTCTCAAATTCGACACTCTGTTTTTCATTATCTCACAACAAAATTGTGATGTGCATCGCCCTCTCTACCAAAACTAAACTACCCCTTTAATTTACTCAACAATTTATTAAAGAAAAAAATCGACATGATGCATACACCTTTTCGAAAATATACAAAAGATGTTTTTAAAACAGTGCTATTATAATGGTCACTCTATTGAATCATTATTTTAACATTCACATTCACATTTTGTTTGTACAAATGGCTGAAACCAATATGTTTTAGAAACCGCCCTCTTGTGTTTTAACGGCTGCTTTTTTAATCAGGATAACAGCATTTTAACTATAAGCCATTTGTAAGTTTGTCTACCTTTCCGGCATGGTGGAATTATAGTTTGTAATGATATGGATATGGTGCAAGGGGGTAAGTTTGTCTACCTTTCCGGCATGGTGGAATTATAGTTTGTAATGATATGGATATGGTGCAAGGGGGTTTCCTTTACCCTACCTATTCAGTACCTTTGGAAACGCCCTCTAAATAATTATTACTATAGTAACTGTTTTATACTTACAAACACATATCTTTTAATTTCTTAATCGCCAAAATAAAATTTAAAAAGCTTCAGGGACTGTGTTACTGAACCTTTAGGAGCCTTTGGAGTTTGGACCCGCTGTACCCAGGAATTCTCGACTAGCCAACCAAAATAAGCTATGGATAAATTCCCTATCCCACATGTATAAACATGAATGTCCACTAATCCAAAAGCTTCCGGTGTTAAGGGGAAGTTTCCCAAAATATTAATGTGGATGAATGAAACGGGCACAACATTAACACATCCAATATGATTTGGATTTTCCATTCAAGAGATAGGATTTCGTCAAGTTTTGTTTGCCGCCCTCTTCAGATGGCAATTTGCCAAAATCTGTGATGCCACAATCATCGATATAAAATGTGGCCACAACAGAACAACTTTCCACTGACTTTGACACTTTGTACATAGATTATGGTTATCACAAGACCAGTTAAGGAAGTTAAAGTGATACCTGTAAAGTGTCAGATATTGCACAAAATGACATTTGAGACTTCAATCCTATATCAATATCATTGTAAAATACAATTTAAAGATTTGTAAAAGTTTGAATGAAAACGAACACTGTTATAATACCTAGTGAAAAAAACGAATATTGAGTTCATATTTTATCACCGAATACTGATGGCCTGCCGTAGATTTGTCGCAGTAATAATCATCCGTTTGACAATATCCACACCCGTGTATGTTTACAGACGGTACGGAATTCATGGAATTTGCGCACGCTCGGCTCAAAGTTCAGTGGGGTCGGGAAGGTTTCCCACGCGCGCTGGCCGGACGTGTTCAGCTACGGCAATTGTACTTTTTATAAAAAGCGTTAGCTAACGCTTTTGAAATAATGATTTTCAATGATAATTATCTTCATACTAAAGGGACATTTGAAAAAAAATCTAACCCTATTTTATTCTTCTCTTACCATAAGCTAAACAACACGGCAGAAGAGAAACGAGGAAGCTCCAAGTATTTTTCGTGGAGTTAGACACTTTACAGGCATACAGCTTTGGTATAGATGGCGTTTCAGGATATAATTGATTTGTGAGGTAATTACAAACTAAGACTTGTAATACTTGGAAGAGCACGTAATTTTAAATATAAATCGAATTTTATTTGATCAAAATCGGCTGAGAAACAGCTGAAATATCAATAAATACATTCGATTAGAATACATGTGGGAAGAGTAGAGGGAAGGTGCATTTACATGAAAAAGTGAAACTCCACGAAGCAGTGTTTGTACATTTCCAATGGAGTTGTGCTTCTATGAGTATGACATCACATATATTTATGTTGGTGATGAGCCAACTAAGCTTGAGGTATAGCGTAACAGATTTTAGTAAAAACTTTTAAAAATCATAATTCTTAAATTGAATTATCCCAATCTGCTCAAATTTTCGTTGTTAGGTATCTAAAATTGTTTTCCATTCACCAAAGTTAAAGGGGACAGGGGTAGTACAGTTTTGGTAAGGCTGAGCTTTAGTAACCAAAACCTGAACATTACAAACTAATAGTTATAACTCCACCATGCACGAAAGTACAGTTTTGGTAAGGCTGAGCTTACAAACTAATGCACGAAAGATATGTTGGTGATGAGCCAACTAAGCTTGAGGTATAGCGTAAAAGATTTTAATAAAAACTTTTAAAAATCATAATTCTTAAATTTAATTATCCAAATCTGCTCAAATGTTCGTTGTTAGGTATCTCAAATTGTTTTCCATTCACCAAAGTTGCTTAAACTTAGTACAGTTTTGGTAAGGCTGAGCTTTAGTAACCAAAACCTGACCATTACAAACTAATAGTTATAACTCCACCATGCACGAAAGATAATTATGTTGGTGATGAGCCAACTAAGCTTGAGGTATAGCGTAAAAGATTTTAATAAAAACTTTTAAAAATCATAATTCTTAAATTGAATTATCCAAATCTGCTCAAATTTTCGTTGTTAGGTATATCTAAAATTGTTTTCCATTCACCAAAGTTGCTTAAACTTAGTACAGTTTTGGTAAGGCTGAGCTTTAGTAACCAAAACCTGCACAATAACATTACAAACTAATAGGTATAACTCCACCATGCACGAAAGGAAAGGTATAGAAAATTACAAACGACTAAGTAAAAAGCCTGCATTTTTATTTTTTTTTCAAAGATTTTTTTGTTTAACTCTAAAAAAGCATTGGTTTAAATCATTTTTCATACAAAATTATGCATGTGATGTTTTGTTGAAATAATGATTAAATAGAGAGATCATCAACAACTATTTAAAAACCTCTTTTGAACATTTTTGGAAACTAGTGCAAGCATTTTTAAAATAAAATAAAACTCGAATAAATCTGGGGCCCAGATTTAGATTTCAGCCGTTTCTGAACCGATTTTGATCACATAAAGTTTATTCAGTCATTAAAATTGTATAATTATGCTCTTTCAAATTTTACACTCAGTTTTTCATTATCTCACAACAAATTATTTCGTGCAGCGCCCTCTATACCAAAACTGAACTACCCCTTGACTAAGAAAATACACTCTTAGTTACACACATCTAAACCGCTAACATCCAAAAGCTTCAGGGGGCTCAGCCCCTGGATCTGTACCCCCTGGCCGGACCCCCCCCCCCCCCCCCTGTCAAAGGGTTTGGCGCCAAGCTGCAAGAAATTATATGCGCCATACCGTATCTCAACCATTACAGCACCATTTTGCACAAAATGAAATGTAAATCATGCAGAATGTTCTTTTCAATAATAAGAATAAATACAAATGGCATACAAAATGGCGCGCCTGCAGCTGGGACTTTCCTTATAATTTGTTATGGTTTAGATTTTACCACATTTAAAAAAAAACTTTTTCAACCATGTTGATCAATTAGTTTGGCCAATAGACTTGATTTCCGAAACTTTCCCAAAATACATGTATTGTATATAGAACCTGAACCTGAACCTGTGAAATTACCTCGGAGCTCGTTATAAAGAGGTTCCACTGTATATACAACACAAATTTCGCAAAATGTATTTTACTCAAATGGATCTACACATCAGAGGCGGGAGTCCCTATGTGAGAAAAGCATTATAAGCGTCTTTAATATGTTGATGCATTATCTTGATTATTTGTGTTGGGTGTCTGTTATTCCCACATGTAGGCTATTATGATTACTTCAGTTTGTAAGTGAACTGAAAAAAGAAGACAATAGTCTTTGTACTAACATGCACAAAATAAGGCCACGAAATGTTTGCACTAATTTGTTAGGAATTAGTATATTATGAAGAAGAAAAAAAGAGAAAAAAGAGAAAAGTATATCGCGATATTTTATCAGTAGCGCTAAAATACGGTAGTGTTTATTTATGCAGGGCACTTACCTTTTTTGTCAGTGGCCCGGTCGGGCAAGTGAAATATTTTGTTCGCCTTTTTAGTGGCCCGAATGACAAAGTTACTGGCCCAAAAATTGTATATCAAGAGTAAACATTTTACTATTCAAATACCACGCTTTCCTGATCAAACCTGTGATTATAGATGACATGGAAGAAAACTAGATTGTCAATTTATCAGGTTGAAAATCTGCTTGCCTGATCGGGCCACCAAAATATGACTTTAATACATTTTTGCTGGCCCTAAGTGCAATTTCACTGGCCCCGGGCCAGCGGGCCAATTTCGAGCCCTGATTCATTTATGAATGATTTTTATTTTTTTAATTTTTTTGCTTTATTATTATTATATTATAATTAAGTGTTGTAAGATAATAATTTTGACCATAAGAGGCCCACTTCCACATAAGTGACGGGAGTCCCGATGTGATAGATGGGCTTTGTCATTGAAATAAGGATAATGTTTATATTTTTGTATATAAAAGTAATAGTTATAATATGGTTGAGGAAAACAAAACAATATTGCGATACTTTTAGCGGTGCCATAGAATTTGTTTTTTGATGATTTATAAAATGTTATAATATTTTTAAAATATATGAATAATGAATAAAAAGAAAAGCAATTGGCAACAATAGTAACATTTGACCATTGAATTGCATAATTATTTTGACTAATTGCCACCAAACAACAACAACAACAAGCATGTCGACGGGTTATCACGTGACGTGACAAATGTTATATCACGTGATTTAGGTAAGCGTGCGACATACAAGCAATCATGGCGGTAGTTGATGCGGAAATCGCCACCTATTTTCAAAGATATATCGGGCCTCTTGCAGCTATTTTCATAGGTTTGCGAATATTACTGTTCATTATTGGAAAGATATATCCACGTTTCTATGCCCTCTTGATTCAGAGTTTTGGAGAGCGACATCACAAGGCCGTGAAAAGACAGAAAGAAAAGTTGTTCTGCGATCTTGGGAGTCTTCGTGAAGAAAACCAGCGGCTCGCTGCCCTGGAGATCGGGTGCGGACCGGGGGCAAACTTTGCCATCTATCCCCCTAATACGTCGCTGACTCTCGTTGAACCAAACACGAAGTTTCAGTCACTTATCGCAGAGAATGCCGCCAAACATCCTGGAATTGAGGTGACAAAAATCCTTGCAACTGGTGCAGAGAATCTACGGGAATTAGTCGAGGATGGGAGTCAAGATGTCGTGGTGTGTTCATTCATGTTGTGCTCTGTGCAGAACGCTGATGCCGTCGTTACTGAAGTTCGCCGGGTTCTGAAACCGGTGGGTGCTTTACTCAGTTCTAAATGTTGCTGTTTAAACATTTAATCATATTCCAATATGATAGATAGATGATTAGATGAACTATTCTAAATGATGTTCATTTACTAATATTATTTAGCTTAGCAAAAAATAAAGGTATATCAAATTCAAATCCCATATTGAAAATAATTTATACGTTTGAATTTTGATATGACAATGACATGTTTATATTATAGTTTAACATTCTGGCCATTTTTGTAAATATATATTATTCTCATGTTATGAAATCTTGATATTCATGTCTTTTACTCTGTTTTAAAAGTATGCCCCCCCCCCCCCCCCAGAAAAAAGAAAGAAAAATAATAATTCTATATTTATAACGCACACACTCATGATGCACACTTATTTATTATTATTATTACTGTATTGCAATCATCAACTCCATCGTTTCGTTTTCTATTTGGATGCAGGGTGGCCGTTTCTACTTCATGGAGCATACACGGGCACACACAAGAAACGACTGGACCTATCAGTTGCAGCGCATCTTTGCACCATTCATCTACTTCTTTGGGCGTTGCAATCTTCGTCAGACCCCATGGGTTACCATCAACAAGGCGGGCTTCTCGGAGGTCCACTTTACCAAAACCAACGTACGCTTCAGGTCTGTCTTCTTTGTTATCAGGATCTTCCAGCCACATGTATTTGGCTACGCTGTGAAATAAGCGGAAGAAAATACACATATAATGCAGAAACTACTGGTTCAGAGTAGATATCCGACTCACATATTTGGTTGTTGTGAGAAATAAGAACATGGGGGGGGGGGGGGGGGGGGAACAGATGCAGGCATTGCTGCATTTCTTGTCTAAATGTCTAAATGTACACTTCAAGTCCTCCTTTTTTTTGGTCAGGATCTTCCAGCCACATGTCTTTGGCTACGCTGTAAAAATAAGCGGAAGAAAATTCCTTGTCATACACGGTTGATGATTGTGGACAAAGTTTGAATGTCAAAGTTCATTTCATAAAATCTTACATAGACTTAAGGTAGACTTACATAGACTTACATAGACTCCTCAAGGTGTTCTTAAAGGGAATTCCACCCTGGAAATAACTTATCTGCAAACAAATTAGATGAATGAGAGAAATGCTTTAAGTAAAACTATGAGCAATATTGATTATTAAATATGACGGTTGAGACCATTTGAACTTTATGAATGAACATGAATGTTTTTCAAAATTGCCCATGATCAGAGCCTCTCATTTTTTTTGTACAGCTCAAATGGTCACATTCTTATTTTTCGACCGATTATTGCCAACATTTTTAGATACAGTTCTTATAAAAAAATCATCCGCTTCTATCGAAAAGCACATAATTCAAGGGTGGAATTCCCCTTTAAATTTATTATATCATTATCATGCTGTGAATTGTGAAATTTCTCGGTTTACATACTAGTATTTTTGTCAAAGAAGTCATAAACCTTGATTGATGTGCAGCGTAGTGCACATACATTTCTATTTACCTTGCAACATACTGTACAGGTCTGTGTGACTGTGTCTGATGTGTGTGCATTGAATATAATCAGTATTAAAACTACCATTAAAACATTCAAATCATGTCTCTTATTTACAATTGCTCAGGTACATTATGTAGTATGTGCATGTGCCTTACATTAAGAATAGACAATTAGACAATACGATTACTTTCAATATAGAGCTGGGTCAGACGTAAAAATGCATATTATTAGTACTGGTAACAAATTATTTATCCATAAAATAAACACATTTAGCTTTCAGTATTCTGACTAGTTGATTGTGTAACTAGACCAGAAATAGTGTTAGCAAAATTGTAAAGTGTAAACATTTGTGAGAAACCATCTGCACTGAAAACCATCAACATGGATGGATATATATTATATGGGACTGTTTTTTATAAATTATTTATCGGTATCAATTGATTTTCTTTCAAAGTCATGTTGCAAATCTCTTTTAATACTTACCGTACTGACCGGCGGAATCGCCGCAGCGGCGTAAACGCCGCATGCCAACTTTGAGCATTGAAATTGAAAAAAAAAAAAGTGGGAGAAAAGTGCGCTAGGGAAACTGGCGACAAAAAAAGCGGGAATAACGGCAGAAAACCAGAAAATCGGCGGGGAAAATTTGCCAAATTTAAGCAGTGCCACGACAGTAGAATCATGGAAGTAGGAGTTTGGTAGCAAATATCAGCCCAAAAGTTGAGAAACCATTCTAGGCCAGGGTAAACGTAGGCAATTTGGCTTTATAATGTTTTATCACGCAATACAATACAGTCTTACAGTGCAATACAACAAATAGTCCCACACCTGCTGAAATGTGTTGTTTTGAGGCCGGTGAAAAGTGAAAATTTGACTATCGCCGCGATTACGCCGGTCAGTACGGTAGTACAAACTTCAGGGCATTTTTTGAGCTCTATGCCTAAATGATCTATCATATTACTCGAGATTATCTAATGTTACAAGTAAGTTTGCAAATACAGAATTAGCAAAAGGCAGACAATAAAACACATCTTATTATTCATGAAAATATTTCTAGCCAGCAAAAAGCTGTTTCTATTTTTCTTATTTGAATGTATAGGTTAGTGAAGTTGTGAAGCCATACATTGTTAGTTTGGCCCTTTGTGCAAGAACATTATGTTGATGAAATCTTTAACATGATAAAAAGTTTGCTCTAAAACCAAAAGTATTACAGACGTGATGTAGATTCTTAAATCAAATGCAAAGTTATATGTAACAAAAAATATGATTGATATATATATTTCCTTTTCAAAAAAATTTCCTTTTCATCCGTCAACATCCACGAGCAATGAAAATTAAGGGGTTTCAGGGACGAACACCATACTCTAGGGTTTTCTATAGCTCAGACGGTAAGAGCAACGGTCTAGCAATCCTGAGGTCTCGGGTTCGAATCCCGTTGGAATCACATTTTCTGTGCTCTTTTTCAGTAACATCCATTTTGTGAGGACATTCTTTTACATCTTGAATAATAATTGAGCACTGGATTGGATCTGATGTTTGTGTTTTGCTTGCAATCATAGCGTTAGTTTCGTGGTGGAAACTTAATGTCTTTTCATGTATTTGCTATTTGGGATTTGAATCAAACAGGGCATGTTTAAAAAAATAACTTGACATTCCAAATGATTGATATATATATTTCATGCATTGAATTTAACTAGAGCTGAGTCCAAACGGTCGGATATCGGATATCCGACCGTGAAGGTCAGATACCGAATACAAATTTTCGGATACGAATATCCGGAAAAAAAAAAAAAAAAAAAAAAAAAAAAAAAAAAAATTGATTTTTTTTTTTTTTTTTTTTTTTTTTTTTTTTTCTGTTCCCCATTCGATAGTATACAAATGATGCACAGGCATGAGTGGATCGGTAAGAATTGGATGCACGAGTTTAACTTTGGAATGGTTTTAACCCACGAGCGCAGCGAGTGGGTTTTAGACCATTTCCAAAGTTAAAAGAGTGCATACAATTCTTACCGATCCACGAAATATGCCTGTGCAGCATTTCTTTTATAAAATGGGCATGAAAAAATGTGAAAATCAGACTTTTTCCCAGTAATGGCTAAATTGGCTAAATTTACCGACGCATGGCTTCAAAACTACCGACCCATGGCAAAAGTACCGACCCATGGCTGCAAAAGTACCGACCCATGGCAAAAGTACCGACCCATGGCTGCAAAAGTACCGACCCATGGCTGGGAAAAAAATTGGATTTTCACATTTTTTTAAATTTTAATTTTTAAAATGATATCAATTTTTATATACATTTTTAAATACATTTTTTTTTTTTTTTAATATATAATATATATATATTTTTTTTGATCTACAAAATATGCCTGTGCAGCATTTTAAAAATAAAATGAGCGCAAAAAACCATGAAAATCAAACTTAAGTGAGCCATGCATCAGTAAAAATATTTTACACACTAATTGGCCAATCAGAATGCAGGGATTCTTCTACCCATTTTATAAATTCGGTTAGAAAATGGCAAATTGAATCCTGCTTATCTAATATCTATTGCTAAAGTTAAAAGTTAAGGTATTTTGCATAAATTACAAAAAAACTATAAAAAAAACTTTAAAAAAATCTTTTTTTTTTTTTTTTTTTCTTCAAATTTCGGATATTCGATATCCGACCGTTTTTACACGACTCATATTCGAAATGCAAAATATCCAGTTTGACTCAGCAATCCAGGACTGGTCCCCCCAAACAAAACTTAGGCAGGTGTTTATGGAGAATACATGTTATATAGCAAAATTAATCAGTCCTGAACAGGTTAAGGAAATGAGAGAATGGTGTCTATTTGTTGGTTCATACTCATTTTAGTTGTTAGATTGCCATTCTTAATCTCATTTATTCTATAACATGTCCTATGCCTTGACATGCCTACATGTATGCCTTGACATGTGCAGTATTGGTATTCAGAAATGGATTGATTCTATGTTACATACATAATGTGTTGTTTATAATATGCCATTCTTTGAAAAGTGAAACTTTTTTGGAAAAAATAAAGTTTGTTTTTTCTGTTGTTTTATTTCATTATTGGAAAGATCAATATCTAAGGTTTTATAAAATATATGTTTTACACTAAATATTGAAAATTCATTACTCATTTGCATAAATTTGCATAATTCAATATTTTAAAAAAAATCATAACTCCAAAAATAATTAAGCTAGCTCATTCCTCTTACTCTCCTGTACATGTTGATACCAACTTTGTGACAATTGAACTTCATGTTACTATCTAAACGTAATATTTGTAAAATTCCCATTTCCATTCACGTTGTACAGTACATTATGTCACACACGTGACCCAGACATCCCCACACAATAACATACATTAAAAAACAATTGTTTGAGTTTATTTATTTTTTGTACCATTTTCTTACTTACAGATATATATCTGTTGTCTGATACTAATATGAACATTTGAGCTTTTCATATCTCACAGGATTTTCAAAGTGAAATTGAGTTAAAAATTTCTTCAAAAATGCTCCCGTGCAAAGTCACACACGTGACCGATGCCATTTGACCTCTGTCCTTGGGTAACGTAATCTTAATAAAATCTTTTGTGTTACACTTGAAAGACTTCAACATATGCAAGTCATATATGAAGTTCACATCATCATACCTCCTATACTTACTGAAATATTAGCATCCTATTTCAAAAAAATTCATATTTTGGGTCACACACGTGACCAAGAATGGCCCAATATAATATGTATTATAATATAATATATATTAATATGTATTATAACATATTATGTACTAGTATTTATGCCAACTGATTTATCTAGGATATCTGTAGAGTGAACTCGGTTAAGGTGTCTTTACTAAGTAGTACAAATTATGTACATCTATTATTTAATATGCATGTAGCCTATCAATCTGATCTAGAAGTTAATTGACTTGTCTTCCTATGCAGCTTTGAAATCAGGACCAAATATATTTGTCATTGTACTTCTACTGATTTGTGCGATTTGTTTCCTTTTATATTCCTTTTATATAAATTGTACTCTTTCATTATATTTTGTATGGAAAAGTAACGTATGTTTGTACATTACAACTAGTGCTAGTGAATACGTTTGGATGAGTTCTGTCTTTTACAAATTACAATTAGTGTAACTAGTGTTCAAGTACAGTATATACATATGTTGTGTTCTTTGACTTAACTTTCTTTTCTTTCTATTTCTTATATACTTCACTTTAAAGATTTGTAGATGGTTTATATTCAGTATATTCATTGTATATTTAGATAACATTTAATGCTGATAGATGATGTAATCAGTACAACCTTGTACATGTATCAACCGAATGCATTAACAGGACCAAATGATACCTCCTACAATTAGTGTTGATTCGTATTTTGTGTATACTAATTGTCAGTTACGAGATATTCTGAGTAGTACTCATTTTCTGTGACTAATTATCGCGTTCTTCTGAAAACAGGTAACAATTGATATAATGTGACATAAGTTATAACCACATAATTGTTTATTACAACAATCAAGAGAGGTACAAGATATTCAAGAGTTACGAGATATTCTAAGTTCAGTGTGTAGTTCTCAGTGTGACTATTTAGTTCTTTTGAAAACGGGTTACAATTGATTTAACGTGACATTAACTAAGCAATGCTAGAAATTAACCCTTTTGCCTTGTGGCCCAGTTGGGCAAGTAAAAACAAGATTGTTCAACTTTGAGTTGCCCGAATCCTAAATCTGGTGGCCCCAAACAAAGAAAAACATAACAGATTATGTTAAATTTGGTTGCCCGAACGGGCCAGTAGAATTTAGGCCCCGGGCCAGCGGGCCTATGCTAATTTCGAGCACTGCATTAAGTTATAACCGCATAATTTTGTATTACAACAATCAAGGGACTAGAGTAACTTACGTCTTACAAGATATTCTGAGTTCAGTGTGTAGTTCTCAGTGTGACTAATTATTGAGTTCGTTGTGTATAATCAGAACATCCTTCAGCAATCTAAAAACAGGTTATAAATTACTAGTAGTTAAAGGGGTAGTTTAGTTTTGGTAGAGAGGGCGCTGCAGATCACAATTTTTTGTGAGGTAATGAAAAACTGAGTGTCGAATTTGAGAGAACATGCAATTTTAATGGCAGAATAAACTTTATTTGGTCAAAATCGACCCAGAAACGGCTGAAATATCAATAAATATATCTGATCTTATAATTATTTGGGGCCCAAATAATTAGATGATTTTTAGAAAAAAATAAAAAAATGCTTGCACTTTTTCAAAAATGTTCAAAAGCGTTTTTTAAATAGTTGTTTATGATCACGCCATTTAATCATGATATCAATAAAACATCACATGCATAATTTTGTATGAAAAATGGTTGAAACCAATGCCTTTTTAAAAAGCGCCCTCTTGTGTTTCAATGGCTCTTTTTGAATGATAACAGGCGTTTTACTTAGTCGTTTGTAATTTTGTATACCTTTCGAGCATGGTGGAGTTATAACTATTAGTTTATAATGTTACTGTGCAGGTTTTGGCTACTTAAGTTCAGCCTTACCAAAACTAAACTACCCCTTTAATGTGGCAAAAGTTGAAATTGCGTAATTGTTTATTACATAACTTCCATGTACAAAATGTGTAGGTGTACATTGTATTGCACATTCTGATGTAGCAAAACTCTTTAACAAGGTTATTTTGCTGTTTCTAGCTCTTAACATTCTTTTCAGTTTTTTTTTTTACCCATAACAGATACCTTTTATATCAAGGGAATTTTCATGGTCCCAAGCTACTCTACGGTATGTGTATGTTTATCGTTACAGTGGAACCTCGTTATAAATGGATCTGATGTATGTAGCAAATCCCTCTTTATAACAAGGTAATTTGTCTATGTTTGAATACAGTACTTGTTAGTTCACCTCCAAGACGAAGGCTCTGCTAGATTCAAAAGCACCGCTACCTTGACATGCAAGGTATAATCTTGTGGATTTCGAGCTCTTTACATTCTTTTTTGTTTTTGTTTAAACCTAATATAACAAGATATACATACCTGATATAACAAGGCAATGTTCATGGTACCAAGGTTTTCATTATTAAAAGGTTACATTGTACTTGTTTGTATTTATGTTGTAGCATTAATTAGTTTGTATTTTGTGTTCCAGTCTTGTATATTTTTTGTATTAATCAGTATTTGAATCATGACTTTGTTGCATCATTAAAATAATAGATGAAAATATAGAACCTGCTTTAGAATTGTCATTTATTTTGGTGTTTATACATTTTGAGAGTTGATGTTGTATTTCCCTGCAACTCCAGGGGGTGTTTCGCAAAGATCCTAAGTTGAACTTAACTCTTAAGTTGGACCTAAAAAGTATGGAAAGCCATTTGCAGCCTTGGAATAAAATATATTCATAAGCAAACATGCAAGTAATTTAGACTTTTCATAAATTTTACATGAATAACATGAAATCTCCTTGATAATAAAATCAATGAAACTAACAGCTTTCCATACGTTTTAAGTCTAACTTAGAGTTAAGTTCAACTTAGGATCTTTGTGAAACACTCCCCAGAATGAGTTAATATCGCTTGAGAAAGAGAGGGGCCCGAAAGTCACTTGTACTTCAGAGATGGGCAATTCCACGAAAAAGTGGACATGAACTAAAAAAAACAATTGGCTCTATTTCAAATCCTATTGATTTTTTCTGGATTATTTTTCCATACAACATGATTATATCTTTCAGTTCACATGATTTTTTTAATTCTCGGGTGTCTCCTTATAGGAGAAATGGAAACCATACATGAAACTCCACACATGGGACTACCCTGTGCAAATTTCAGGAAAATCCTTAAATATTTTCCAAATTTTCTGGTATTTTTATTATTTAAGGCACCAAATTTGATGATTGATAATCAAAGTACCTTTTCAGATTAAAATTTCAGTCTTTTGAGTGCTATAAAGTACATTTTTAAATTAATCAAATCCTCCGGACAAACTGTAATGTCCGTGACGCTGAAAATGTAATGTCCGTGACGCAACGTTTTGTTGTCTAGATCACATATACTTGGCCCGTTTCGCAAAATCCAACTTGGATTCAATTCATCATTGCCTTGTCTATAATTGAATACCTAAATCACCTTTGTGAGGTCTCAGAACTCACAGATTTTTGCAAAGATGTATATGGATGCAAAAAGTCGATGTCCAAAAAATGTAATGTCCGTGACGGCGCACATTTTGCAGAATTACTCAGTAACGAATTGGATAAATGTTCTGAAACTTTTTTTGCATACTTAACCAGGCTATTGCTTTGTAATCAAAATAAAAGTTAGACATAAGTTAGAGGTATGAATTATAGTGGCATTGGAAGGTCATGAAAATACTGTCTGTTTGTAATGTCCGTGACGCTGGAGTTGCCCAGATACAGTAATCATGCTTAAAATTTGAGAGCCCTGTAGAAACCCAATTTAGCTTTTCTCTTTTATCTCGGATAAATTTCCCCCAAATTAGAACAAATTATCTGAAAATTCTCTTTAAGACGGTATGCAGGACTCAATTTTTCAAAAGAAAATTGACTCACTGCCCTTCTTAAGCCCTCCGCACACAGAGCTGACTCGACCCGACTGGTTTTCAGTCGGTTCAGCTCAGTGTATGTTGTCTCAGGTCTCCTGTTTTGCCAGTCAAGAGCCAGTCAGAGATTATTCGAGGCCGATTCAACATGTTGAATCGGCTACGACTGAGTGAAACTGACTCTAGCCTGCCTGAAAACCAGTCAGAATCGGGTCAACGATATGTCAACAGCTTCCTACGGAGTCAATATTTTTATTTGTGGTATTTATACACAGGTGGTCTTTGTATAGACCGGTATAACCTTGGACCAGAGGGGCGTTTCGCAAAGACTTTAAAGTTGAGCTTGAATTTAGTTTAATCTTGCGAGTTATGGAAAGGCATTTGTAGCCATGGAATAAACAAATATTCGAGAGCAAAAGTTCACAACTAAGAGATTTGTAATGAATTTGTTATCAAGAATAGATAATAGTTCTGCATTGAAACAAAACTTTATGCTGTAGTGAAAAAATTATGTTTACATTTTAATAACTTTCAATAATTTGAAGTCCAACTTAGAATTTAAGTTCAACTTAGGATCTTTGTGAAACACCTCCCAGGTTAGAATATATATACATGTATATATATATTTTTTTCATTTGGAGGATTAAAGGGAGGAACAATGCTTATTAAGCTATGCCTATTATTCTTCCTTCTCAATCATTTATGATTATTCTTTGCATTATTTAAATATTGGAAGAAACCAAAGCTGTATGTATTAGTTCACCTTTCGTTTATATATATATATATATTTTTTTTTTTTTTTTTTTTTTTTGGGGGGGGGGGGGATTCATGTCACTGGAATGATAAAAAACCATGTACTTATGTGTGTCTCAAATAATGTCAAATTCATCAAACATTTCCATGCATGCTTTCAGCTCTCAACTAAAACAATTCAAATAAATCACAAGAACTGCAAAATATACAGATACATAATTTTTTAATGAAATTGTGGCCAATTATGATCTCAACCAACCAGGTCAAATAGCAAAAAGAATAATAATAATAATAATAATAATAAATAATAACATAAAATGAGGGGGAAAAGACAGAATCAGCTATTGTAGCTTCACCCTACAAGCAATTACTGATATTCCAGACTACATGGATAGTACAATACTACAGACTAACTGTTAAAACTGTTGTTGACTACATGACTGATTGAACCATATCCAAAATGTATTCATAAGTGAAACGCAATGCTCGTACAAACCGCAGTACACACAAACCCTTTCTTTTACGATGGAAAGCTATATGCATATGTCATGAGCTAAAACAGATACCTAATACAACAATTCCTAACTCCTTTTAGTATTCCATGTTATTTACTGGGCATTCTCTACCCAAAGTGTGCCCAAGACTTGGCATGCATGACTAAGAGAACCGATGCTCTATACAAATTACATAGAGCATCAGTTCTTTTAGTCACGCTTTGGTAGAGAGTTATACTGCACTAACTTGGTAGATACATGTAAGTGTCAATTGAAAGAGAAAGCCATCTTTTTAGATGGGCCCCTTTCCAATTTTTGTTACAAAAAATGTAGTAAATGATGTTGGAACGTTGGTAACAATATAGAATTGTCTTGACTATATTTTCTCTCCTTTTATCTATATTTGATATAGTGTGTACATACTGAGATCAGAGTAAACAGTAATTCACTTACGTCAATTTTTAACAATTTATTTTGACTTTTACCAGAACAAAATATACACCTGTTTAGTGTTGGAATCTTAATTATGTTACAGTAAGTGTTTCAGCTCATTAGATATGCATGCAGCGTAGAGAGGTTGTTCAACCACTGCAGGGCGCCCAAGTGTTAAATGAGGGTTCATGCACTTATTTTCAAGTCAAGGAATATCCATGACCTTTACAGCAAGAATTCCATGACTTTTCCATGACTTTTCACCACAGTACGTAAACAAGGTTCTTTAGACTTCTTTCAGTACTTTTCATATCAAAATAAGTTTTAACAAAAATTATGATTTGAGTTTCAGTGCTGAAGAAATGCAGATAAAATGAAATTCCATGAAATTCCATGAAACTCCATGACCCATGAAATAATTGTACAACTTTCCCTGACTTTCAAGGCCAGGAAAAGCAAAACATCAAATTCCATGACTTTCCAGGCTTTGTGTGAACCCTGTTAATTGACCAGGACAAGTGAAAGTCAGATTCTGTTTGTTTTTGTTTGTTTTTAAATACGAAAAAAAGTTGCCCAAAAAATTTGGCGAGCAAAAATCTGCAAAATATATTGAGTATAATCTGCTACCTGGGCTGGGCAAGTTAAATACAGTCCTTTGGGCAAGTGATGTTCACATTGTGAGAAATGCACTGTGCGTGTACATGCCCAATTGTGCCAATATTTGATGGTCTGAATATACCGTTCCACACTACTGCTACACTCTACTGTGATTATATAGAGATATATTCAAGTCAGTTTGTCTTACAGTTCACATACTACAAAGATACTTGTCTCTAGTCTTAGAGACATTTCAGAATTGAAAATTCATACATTTCTAGTAAATACTAAAGTAGCAAGCATAATGCAGGTTTGTTTGTTTGTTTTTCAAAAAGAATCAACAAAAAGAGGATATAGATATCGGAGCTTAAAATGAATCAAAAGCAGCAGACAGAAGTCATTGTGTTACAGAAATACATAAGGAAAATACAAAAAAAAGAAAATGTAACACATCTTTCTGTCCGTGCTCAGGACAAATTTTAAGATGTTTGAAGAAGAAAAATGGAGTTGTTACATCCAAAGCTTCATTTTTCTCTCATATCTCTTTCAAAGAACATGGCAATAGAGGTATGCATTGAATGGAAGGTTAGCATCGGGGCCCTGTTGCATGAAAACTTTTCTGATTGTTGTAAGGGCCCAATTACTGTAACTACCAATTCAACAGCCAATCAGCAAGGAGCATTGAAAGCTGTTGCCATAAGTAGTTACAATCATTGGACACTTTCAACATTTGCAAGAGTTTTATGAAACAGGGCCATGACAGCGGTTGTAGAAAATTTTCAGCAAGTTGTTGAATTTGTTTACACAGCGTTTTAACAGTGTACTAGCAGGGACTTTTTTTCGTCCACATGTTCTCTAGTGGAATGGTTCGCGATGACGTCATGTTCAACCCATTGTTCACTGCTACCTTCGTGGATTCGATCAATTTGGCTGAGCCAAGCCTAATCGCGACGTCATCGCGCACCAGTCCACTAAGCGAACATGCAAATAAAAAACAATCCCTTAGTGTCAGATGCTAACCCCCTTTAATACAACGGGTACATTGTTATGTAATATCTCAATGGCCTTTCTATAAACCTGGTGGCGAGAGGTTTAAACACATACCTTATCCCACCTTGTACCGAAAAAACAACAAATACAATGTAGTAACCAACTCCAGGAATATTCCATTCCGTAAAAAATACTTAGCATTATATTATTATGTAAGCATTTCTTGGTCGGAGGTGAACAAAAAAACAAAAATGCCAGTAATACAATTTCAGCCAGTGCAAAACACAATTCAATTTATACACAAAATATAGTCCTTCTTCAAGCATTCTTGAAGCATTAGTACAATTTCATTTATAATATTAAATGGGAAGAAGTATTAAAAGCAACATATAGATTGTAGGTACTTGTAAATATACATAGACAAACATACAGGATCATATATATGCATGGCATTTTGGTATGTCACATTTGCAATTTGCGCTCGCACTCATACACACAACAAAGTTCACATATAGTACAATGAATTACAAGTATTATGATACACGATATAAGTTGCAGTTCACAACATGAATAGTATGATCAGATTTTAAAAATTCAGTATATTACACAGGATCATGAATGCAACATCCATACACAATTCTGGGGAGCATTTCTCATCATTCCAGATGAAAAGAAAATGGATGTCTTCCTCATGACCTTGCTCGCTTAAAGTGTCAGACATGTTATAGTTGTAATTGAACTATAGAAGACCAGGATTTGGATTGCTAGACCGGTGCTCTACCGACTGAGCTATAGACAGCCCTAGTGCTGGTGTTCGTCCCTAAAACCCCTTAGATTTTAATGGTCAGAAGTAATTCTGTATACTTTGCTAGATAGTCTCGGTTTTGCCGTTTACTGGCAGCTAGCAAAGAGGAACTACCCCACCAATGGTGAAGCGGGAACAGTCTGACAAAGTTTACAAGAACATGTCAACAAAGGCCCTACAACAAGCAAGGTTCAATAAACAAATCTCCAATGATTATGTACTTAAAAAGGAAATTCAAACAAATATTTGTTAATATTATCAATGCCCTTCTTCATAAACCGACTCAAATCTGACATAATTAATAATGCATTTCAATTTTCTTCAAATTTCAAATTTCAAATGATGTTCAAGGGATTTTTCTCCATACACATTTTTCTGCGATCATTTTTGGCAATGCAAGTGTTTATTACTATATATAGTCTAGAACATAGTTAGGGATATATTTGATAGTAGTACATGTTCATTCAAAAGAAATCAAAACACACACATGATGTCTATGTACTGGTTTGTTTTTTAAATGGGAATGTCATAATCAGAAGTACAAATAAACAATACACTGAAATACTCATTACTCCAATGAAAAAAACATTACAATATCATTGTTTCCTATCTGAATTTGTGATTAAAAAAAGTGATGGCAAAGGTTGGGCTAGAATTCTGTTCTCGCTGGTGGCCAAATCAAGTAGAAAATATCAGCTAAAATAGAAAATCATAAAAATATATACTTGGTTACAGTGGCGTAGCGTGGTCGGACACGCGCATTATTGGGGGGGGCACACCTTATGTATTTCTTTGTTTTGTCAAAAATGGCCCCTTATGTTTTCTATTGTTTTTGTCAAATTATTGAGGGGGGGGGGGGGGGGGGGACGTGCCCCCCATGCTAAAATGCCTTGCTAAAGAACCTGCAAGGTTTGAAACTTGTGGAGTCTGGAGGGCGCCCTCTTGTGTTAACGGCTGCTTTAAAAAAAACTTAACTGTTTATATGTTTTGGTGCCATTCAAGCATCATTGAATTATAACTGTTAGTTTTTAGTTACTTACACACATTTTAGTTACTAACATTCTGTTTAACCAAAACTGTACTATCCCTTTAACTCCCTTTTCCCATTTGGACAGTCTTTGCCCCAATTATAACCAGTGAAACATCGCCTTATGATATAATACAGCTACATGACATTAAAAACACATGTTGATGTACAGTGAAAGGGAAGTGCAAAATACATACATTAAAAGGGGGAAAGAACATCTCAGGGCATTTAGAGAACTAATATTCATCATCATATAAAGACGGAAAAAGAAATATCGATAATTAATCATTCAATAACCCTTAGGTCGACATAATGCTGGCATAAACGCTTTGGTTTTCAATACAGGCTTCAGCGCACCATCATAATGATGATGCACTGGAAATTAATACTGTATATTAAAGTGAAGGAGGTATACAATAGACGGCTTAACATTCCGTTTGTCAAATATTTCGGGCAAATTGAGGTATACATTGTCTTTTGTATCAGAGGTTGAGAGAGAGAAATACAGTGTGTGTGTGTGTGTGTGCATATGCATCAATGCATGTACGTTGTTTGTCTATTTGTGACTGTGAGTGTTTTGTTTTTTATCACGATTTATAAATACACGCACTATTCAAGGTTCCCTACACATTTTTGCAACATGAGCCTTACAAAGAAGAAGAGCGCCATCTAGTGTTAGAAAAAGTATAGTGAATATTACAAGGGACACGCTAAATGTGGATTCCCTATACACTGTCTTTAATGTGTACAAATGGGTTGATTTCTAATGTTTGCTTGTTTCATTATTTGAATAGGCAATAAATGTACTGCCGCATACCTTTTAAAATCACTTAAAATGTACATAGTATAACTCGGGTACACGCATTTTGATATCAAACACTTTTTTTGCACAGATACAGTCAAAGCCCAATTTACAACAGCCAAAATGTTCATGGACATTAGATCATATTTTCAGTCTTATTTCTTTTGTTGTTACACGCCTTGGCATTTTAGAATCAAGTTCCATATCACTTTTGATACATCATACCAAATTTACAATAACAGAGTTAAGACATGCAAGTATACAAGTACATGCGTATTTCATATCTCAAAACCCTTTTCTTTCTCAAAGTTATTGGAAACGTCAAATTGTAAACCAACAAGTATGGTGTCGGAAAAAAAAACAATAGCGAAATAAATATTAGTTCTTCATACGAGGAAGAAAAGGAATATGAATTAGATGAAACCAAACACGATTACTATGATGTACATGAAGCAATTTGTAGTCTCAGACATAAATTAAGTCATCATCAAAAATTACAACATGCTGTTCAGCTCATACGAAACGGAGAGGAGAAAATAAAATATATACTTTCTATCAAAAAATATTACATCAAAATAAAGGCCATTAAAAAAAAAGAATAACGTAAAAGATAAATGTAAGGATATACATGGCATAAGATACACACAAATGATAAACGTTGAAAATGAAATATTAAATATATAAAAGATATTCCAGGTAAATGAAAACATTTGGTCAAATATTAATTCAGCGTATTGTCCCAGACAATACTGAAAAAAAAATAGGAGAAATTTGATTCCAGATTACATTTTTGTGTAATTTTAAACACGGAAATTCAATCGTCTTTTTTTAAAAAATTGGTACAACTATATACAGCTGGAGCACATGAATATATATCTGTTCACAAGTTTCATTATTCCAAACATTGCTTAAGTATAAACTACCTTGAAGACGTCACGATTTCAAGAGAAAGAAAATCAGCTTTTTTTACATGGCAAGTTACAGTTATAATAATTATGCGCATAAAAATGGATCGACACTCACAGCATAACAAATATTTCTTACTTTTACTTTTTGTCATTTACAAATGTACTGCATACATAGAGTACAAAAGCATCCATCCCCCTTTCAACATCAACTACATTCGTCATTTGCATCAACATACTTAGTAAATACTTTATATATCAAATAGCATTTTCAAACGGAGCTTCTCTCAGCCTAAAATACTGACAAACAAGAGAACAAGTGTCTCTCTCTCTCATTAATGAAATGACTGAAAGAAAAGAGTTGTACGTTAGATTACATTTCTCTACGTTATCAGTGCATTAATTGATATTTTTTACGGGTAATTACTATTAGGCATGCACCAATATGTCCCACAATGCTTCAGCGGCACAATGTCACAGTGTGTGTCCTCGGAGTTAAAGACTCAGGCACATTATACAGGCCTTCATAGTCACGGACAAATGCATTGACCCTTCGATCCTCCATTTCTATACATGTCTGTGTCTGTACTCTGTACAGCATTGCATTTTAATACTCGATTCTCAATATATACTGGTAAGTGTAACATAATGCCCCTGTTCATTGCTTGATATCAACACTTTTAAATTATTTTTCTTCATACTATTTTGCCATGTGTTATTAGTTATGTAATTTGTATTGATATCATATTATCTTTCTGGGTTTTGGGGGGTAAAGACATTGTTTCATAGATGTTCTGAATTAATTTAGATGATGGAATTTAGATGATGTTACCAAAATTGAATAATTTTGACCAGATTAACCAACACACGAAGGTTCCCTTGGCATGGAACTGTATAGATTACACAGCAGTAGTTATTTGGGCATCCTGTTTTCCTTGCAATGGGTAAAAGTTTCTCATTTCTTTTGCCAGCAAATCAGGTTCAATATGAATCAATATATTTTCCTGGCTTGATACATAAAAGGGACTCATAACAGGATTCCCTTTTTCTATTTCCGTGTTAATTTTGATTATTTCTTTCCTTAATTTTGGGCAGGAAAATAACGAGTATATATGTTTAAAATAATAACAAACATGCAGACATCGTTGCCTGTATTGTAAGGACATCACTTTGTTTTAAGAATGGAAGTGAATGGGGTCTTTCTCTTTTTAAAAATTTTATTTGCGTTTAACTAAGTATGAGTATCAAAGGATGTGATTAACCCTCTGATATCATACCACAGTTAGATACAAAACCTTTTGCAATATAATAGCTTGATGCAGAAATGTTCCATCACCATTATCTCTGTGCTGTTTGCACATAATGTGTTACATTTAACATTAGCTATGACTGACTCAAAAAGTTTAGAAATAATTGCCATTGATGCAAATCTTTGGGATGCTGCAGTAACTGATATTGCTGTGTATAGTAGAGGAATGGGGGTGTGTTGGGGTGGGGTGGGGTGGGGTGGGGTGGGGTGTATTGTGGGAAACATTTGTGGGTGTTTTCATCTATAATACGCATCGGGTGAATTCATGGTTTAATGCCTTCCATTTCTCATCATCTATAGACAGAACTCTCAAATTCATGTTTTAATGCCTATGTTTCTTATCATTAAGACAGAATTCTCAAATTCCACCATGACATATTAAACTACCTCCCCTTTCTTATCCCTCTCCTGAAGTTGATCAAATCTGAAAGGATAATTCCTCAGAGCATTATGCGAGAGCCATCCTTTCGCTTCCCATTTTCTAAACTTACGATTGATGTTCACGCAGATCAAAACATGAACACCGACTTCTCTCCTTCCTTCTCGGTAAAAGGGAGTGAAGACAAAAACATAGTGTTCCTCTTGCAGTATCATGTACGATGTGTGCATGGCGGGGCTACTGCATTCAATGCGTAACAAGGTATACAACCGCTAACACTGGACTATTACATGACTGTCGCCTGTACAATGTGAACATACAGCCATGTAGTGCTTTGGAAAAGGAACTCCATGAATCGTCTTGCAAATCTTCTCTGCACTCTTTCCGCTATCACGCTCAAAAGTTGGAGATCTTCTTCAAAACTGTATCTATACACTTTACAGATGTTCATGGCACTCGTTTCTACTGCCCCATCCCAGTAGATACAGTGGTTGGTGCCATTCCCTTGCTTCTGATCCATAGTCGGGTAGATACATGTAGGTGGTGACATTGTCAATGATGAATTCACAAATTCATTATAATGCTGGTGCTGCTGAAACGTGGCATAACACATACAAGCTAAACTTTGGAATTTCATCCCCTAAAATGAAGGGAAAAAACACGACGCAGGATTCTCGGGTTGTAATATCACATCTTACAATAATGCATTGAATGAATTCAGCGAGGAAAAAATGTAATGCAAACATAAAAACACAGGCCTATCTACCACAAGAAACCCCCCTTCATCAATGGACGAGCGGGTAGAAAATGCCCGCCCAGTGGAAGTAGAGCTTCCAGAGGGGGTATCGCGCAAAGAGTCGGTTGTTGGCTATGTGGTAGCGCAGCATGAAGGGAGTCCGTAGCGTGTCGCTCACGCTGTAGGGTTTGGGCGTCCACTGCGGGTAGTGGAAGTGGATGTTGTAGATGTGGGCCCAGCGGGCAAACACGGCCTTCTCCGTGATGAACAGGTGTCCGCTGGTCAGTCTGACCTCGCTGGTGTGGTAGTACATGCACTCCGGCCGGGATGTCGGGTCGTAGTAGTGGTAAGGCACCTTTTCTTCTGGATGCTCCCTGGGGAGGAAAGAAAAATGAACAATAAATGTTCTGTTACATTAAATCGTACAAAAAACAAACAAAGAATAAATGTGTTAAAGATTGATAATTTGAATTCCTACCACCCCTCCCCCCTCCTTACCATATAACTCATACCTGCGCTGTAGTTCTTTTTAGAACTACAAGCTCAAGAAGAATAACAACAGTCCTTTTTAGGACTACCCAAGAAAGAATACCAACAGTAGTTCTCAGGACTCTACACTCCCTTTCCTTCTTATATGGTGCAATTTGAATTATATGTCTTTCTTCACGGGCCAACTGTGACGCATGTGATTATCTGTGAGGTATATCTAGTTGGTATTTGTTTACCCGTAATTACATGTTCATCCTGTTGATGTAAACCCTTGCAAACTTTAGAGGGCAAGTCTTTAATGATGTCATTCCCAAATTATTTCATTGTCAAATATTGCTTCTTGCACTTTGTATCAAACTGATGAAATAAATCCATCATGATATTCTTATAATTGCCTCCAAATTCATATATTTGTGTCAGGCATTATAATACATGATTTGATAAATGGCGTAACTGAAAGCAGAAGTGAAAGTGAAAGTGGAATAATGTCTTGCTGTTTGTAGCTACTGTACATTCTTTTGCATCAGGTTTCAGGATGTCATTTATTTACTATGTGACTGACATTTGTATTATAAATCTATTATGCCTTTGCGGGTAATGTAATTAATATCTTTGATATAATTCTACTGCACGTACTCCTGGCAGTGAAAGTAGTAGCCGGGGGCTCAGGGCGATTAAAGGGACTTAGTAACATTGTCCAAATCCTCAAAATCCAATTGAAATTCTAGTGGTTCCCTCATACCTTGTTGTATTCTTATCAATATAGAAAGCATGGGACATGTTTCGGTTTTTCAAATTTCCCTTTTGTTAAAAAGATATTTACGATTGAAGTGTTCAGATGTCAAATTATCCAACGGATCATCAGAACCGTGTACAAAGTGAGTGCAATGAGTTGGTGAATGTCACTTTGCATTTTTGCTCATCACTCTGCCATATAAAGTCCATTTAACTTGAAATTTTCACACCACCTAGTGGACATATCAAATCACAATAATATACATATTGTATCAACCACTCATCACTTTTTGCAAAGTTACTAGATCTATCCCTTTAAGCCCAGAAATGTCAATGTGCAAAAAGAGCCACTGAAAATCATTAAAGTGATCCATTGACTTTGTGTCAAATTCAAACCAAAATCATTTGGAGCTTTCACACCTCTCTTGTACCTTGTTGCGAGGCTTACGGTAACAGAAGAATGAATGAAATGAGTTTGGACTTTTTTTCTTCAAATGTCTCCCGAATTATGGAACGCTTATCAATTGTAGTCAAATTCGTGGGCAAACGTAATATAATCTTGCATTATTAATTTTCACTTTTTTTCACTACGTAAACATTGTTCTTTTTCTCCCAAACTGTCACATGTCATTCAGAAGAATATAACAATGTTATTGCTATATGATTGAAGTCTCAAAGAGAAAAAAAAAACTTATGTGAAGTTAATGGATCACTTTAAAGAGTAACCACAAATCAGCAAAGAGTTCAATGAAAAACAAATGTTACAAACTTGTGCTATTTCTATTTCCCTGCAGGCAAGCTTGAAAACTAGCCCCTGAATAAAAAACATTTAAAAAAAAGTTTTCCCTGGTTTGTTCTCAATAGCTTTAAAGGGATCTAGTAACTTTGTTGACATGTGCAAAAAGTGATGAATGGTTGGTGCAATGTATATGGTTGTTATCTCATATGTCCACAGGGTATTGTGTGAAAATTTCAAGTCAAATGGACTTTGCATGGCCAAGTAATGAGCGAAAATGCAAAGTGATAGTCACTAACTCACTGCACTCACTTTGTACACAGTAAGAAGTTTTTCTTATCTGAATACTTTGATCGTTCATATCTTTGTAACGAAAGGGAAATTTGAAACACCGAAACCTGTCCCATGATTTTATTGGTAATACGAATACAACAAGGTATAAGGGAACCGCTAGAATGAAAATGTTATTTTGAGGATTTGGACAAATTTACTAAGTCCCTTTAAGTCCATTGCAGAGACAAACTGCCATGATAGAACCACAAATGAATTGTTTACATTTTCGGCAGGCAAGCTGTTTATGCCACATCACGGAGAGCACAGTATCTCCTTAATAGCCACTGAAACCCAAGACTATCATCTTACGTACATGAAAAACCTCAAGGGATGGATAAATCCCCTCCTTTTTTGATTATGTATGCCATTAAAAAAAATAGCACACGCACAACAAATGTACAAAATATCAGAGACAACGGCATCACTATACCATGGATAGTTACTATAGATCTATAGACACAAAATATATTATGCATACCAAACAGTTTCCCACATGATGCTCAGATTTGCCCATTAAATATTCATTATTTGGAACAATCTGCAAGGGCCATTAACATCCAGGGTGATAGCGTGTATATTCATTAAAGAGATTAAGTAACAATGTCCAAATCTTCAAAATTTACTTGGAACTCTGGTGGTTCTTTTATACCTTGTTGTATTCATATTAACCCTAAAAGCATGGGACAAGTTTCGGTTGTTCAAATTTCCATTTCGTTCAAAAGATATTTACGATGGAAGTGTTCGGATGTTAAACTATCTACGGGATCGTTTAAGCCATGTACAAAGTAAGTGCAAAGAATTAGTGAATGTCACTTTGCATTTCCGCTCATTTTTGGGCCAAATAACATCCAATTAACGTGAAATTTTCACACATTACTTTCTGGACATATCAGGTCACACCAATACACATTTTATTAATCATGCATCACTTTTTGCACTTGTCAACAAAGTTACTAGATCCCTTTAATAGTATACTGCCATCAACAATACCACAGAGTGAGTTATAATGAGATGTGAATCTGGCAAAAATATTTCCATCAAGGAACTAATCAACTTGAATGGAAACAAATAAATATTACATAAAGGTGGTTGATTTATATACCTTTTTAAAAATAATTTGTCTATTTTGAAAGAAGAGATAGGGGTTCATATCTCCTGTTTTGAAAGTTGTTCAAACATTTATGTTGCCTCAGTATCTCAATATATTACATGAAATTATTGGTTTGATACCCATTAAAAAAAAAAAATGCTACAAATATGTTGCAAATTAAGTTTACCTGTAGCCTATCTGAAGGTCAATGTATTTTAAATCATATCTGAGAGAAAAACTGTGAGAAACTGGTGAATCAGTGTGATAATAAGCATTAAAACTTAAGATAATTTCATAGCAGATAACCATACATAGTTACCATCTAGGCATTTTACTAGAAATCAGTTACTATTATTGTAATCCAGACATTGTAACCTTATTTTTTCACTGTAAGATGTGTACACAATACTAAGATACTGGCGGGGGGGGGGGGGGGGGGTTGTGGATACATTAGCATGGCATTCCATTCTACACTGATAACATTATGATATGAGCGAATATCATGGTTTTCCCAAGTGCATTAATTAGGAACTGGTTTAGGTTGCACGTCTCCATGTCCCAAGGGAAGAAACATACATATTTTGTTTAAAGGGTACCACCACCCAAAAATAATATTCTTATTAAAGAAAGGTAACATCTTTAGTATTCCATTCCATCAACCAGTTCACAAAAATATGTTTCCAGAAAAAAATATATAATTGGAAAACGCATGCGGTCTGAATTGCGAAGACTAATGTGTGCAGAGCGAACGAAACGCCCGGGAATCTATTGTCTACAAACGTACGCGTGAATAGCATTGGCGCACCGCAAATGGTTGGCCCGTATGGAACCAGGAAATAGTTGTGGTTCCGTAAGTGGTGGAAATGAATTGCTTTGTTTATGAATTACACAACCCTTTGCAAAATGTTGGGTATCTATTTGATATCACAAAACGGTACCAAAACATATAATAATGTGTTGTTCTTTGCCTGGTGGTCCCCTTTAAAGTCAATCTTATCAACCATGCAGAAGGATTTACAGGCAAGAATAATGACAGTGGATCGATTTGCTCCCTTGAAGTGATGCATGGCTAGTGAATGCATTCGCAAGGCAATAATTCTATAGATCTGTTCCTGTTAATTATGTGTTTAAAATAATTGAGTCCTTCCCCTTTTAGGTGTATTAAAGGGACAGATCTAGTAACATTGTACAAATCCACAAAACTGATTTAGAATGTAATCAGTTCTCACATACCTTGTTGTATTCATATTACCGGTAATAGTAGCACGTAACAGGTTTCGGTCTTCCTAATTTCTCTTTCTTTATGAAGATATTTATGATTGAAAAGCTTGAATTTGAAAGTCTCCCTGGGCCAGTGAACAAAGTTTGGAGCTAAATCGCCCAAAGCCCTTGTGTATTTTGTTCATTGGGAATTAAGGGGGAGGGGGATAAATGGGTTGGTTGAGGAAGTGCTGACAAGTGATCCATCCCAAACTATTAAATTATTGGTGATTAGTATCATATCACACTGAAGCCTTGTCACATATGACTGGATAGCGTCAACAGATGCCCGACGGAAAACAACATTTTTCAATCCATTCGTCCCTGTTTGCATACGTTTCTAGCCGATTTCTTGTTCGGTGTATGCGCTCCTTTGTCAGGCAGTGTCCGTTGTTTTATCCCGCGGAAAGTTTTTGGCATGCAGTAATGGAGACAACTTTCACCACCGGATAATTTGATTTTCTAGCCGCCGTCGTTTACGTTATCTGGTGATATGTGACAACGCCCCGAGGAATGAATAATGACCATGGGGACTGGGTGTTGGGAAGTGCACCTTCATGTCTTTCAATAATAAATGACAATAGATCACATTTGCATTAATAAAACTGATATCATTTGTCCATGTCATCAATAAATGAGGCTTAAAGGGGTAGTTTAGTTTTGGTAGAGAGGGCGCTGCACATCACAATTTTTTTGTGAGGTAATGAAAAACTGAGTGTCGAATTTGAGAGAACATGCAATTTTAATGGCAGAATAAACTTTATTTGGTCAAAATCGACCCAGAAATGGCTGAAATATCAATAAATATATCTGATCTTATAATTATTTGGGGCCCAAATAATTAGATGATTTTTAGAAATTTTTTTTTAAATGCTTGCACTTTTTCAAAAATTTTCAAAAGCGTTTTTTAAATAGTTGTTGATGATCTCGCTATTTAATCATTATATCAATAAAACATCACATGCATAACTTTGTATGAAAAATGGTTGAAACCAATGCCTTTTTTGAAAGCGCCCTCTTGTGTTTTAATGGCTCTTCTTGAATTATAACAGGCTTTTTACTTGTCTTTTGTAATTTTGTATACCTTTCGAGTATGGTGGAGTTATAACTATTAGTTTATAATGTTACTGTGCAGGTTTTGGCTACTAAAGTTCAGCCTTACCAAAACTAAACTACCCCTTTAAGTTAACCCATTCAGGACTGATTGATTTTGCTATATCATGTACTATTATTCTCCATAGACCCATGCACAATTTGTTTTCTTTTCGGGACCAGTCCTGTATGGATGAAAGGAACAATGGGGCTCTCCCCCTCCCCCGCCCCTCCCCTCTCCCTCCCCCTCCCCCCCCCCTCCCCTCTAACCCCTCCACTTGGGCCCTGAAAATGCAAATGAAATACATAACACATATTTCATCTTTGGCACTCTACCTCACAGGATCTCCTTTCCTAGTGAGAACAAAAATACTCAAGGCGAATTTGCCAAAAAGAGCCCCTCTAAATTTGTGGAGTTCAAAAGGAAAACAAATTTTAGAGTGCTATTTTCAGGCAGGCAAGCTTGACGAGTAGCCCCTGAAAAATAAATGATCATTTTCCCCTGTCCTTTCCCCCATGTGGGTCGATTCTGACTCTTCCACTAGCTTGCAGAGCACCAGTGAAAAAAAATACAAGGGTGCTCGGGGGGGGGGGGGGGGGGGGGGGAATTCGCCCCCGAAATGTCCCCATAAATGAACCCATAAATTTCCAACAATTTCAATTTTGTTTTAATTCTGACAATGCTCCTTGTCTTCTCTTTTCCTAAGGTGGCTTGACAAGTAAAGCCTGAAATAAAAGAATATATTTGTATTATTAGTCCCCTGATGCAGGGCAGGGGACTATTTTCAGCTCACTATCACATCATGGTTGACAATTAATGTATACTGTTTCAAATTGATGGCCCTTTACTTTCACATGGGACTAATAGTAATTATACAAACTATATAAACAATCTCTTTCCATCTGTAACTGATAGGTTTTTTTTTTTTTTTTTTAGAGGGATGTCAGCGGAGCACAGCCAAATAAAGCATTTTTAGGAAAATATAAAGGAACAGCCCCAAATTTAACATTCTACTTTGTACATTAAAGGGGTATTCCGGTCCTGATAAAACCATTGGTTATATGAATTAGCAGAACGAGAGGAATAATTGGTGAAAATCTGATCAAAATCGGACAAGAAACACGGGAGTTATACCTATTTGAACATCATGTAGTAATGAGCGATCGTTTCAAAATTGCCGCCATATGCAACATCATTCACGAGCAACTCGCCATGGCTTTAGTACATGAAAATACACTTATTTCTCATTTTCGTTGCTAAAAATAATTTTTCTCTGCTTGTTTTCACGAATTCATAGAAGAATATCGATGGGCCAACCTCATTGGAATGTATAAGCTCATAAATTTGCTTTGTTATGAAGAAATTTTAAATTTTGTAAAATTTCCATGTAGAAGTCAAAATGGCTGCAGCTCGCAAGTGACGTCACGATCGATAGCAATTGCGAACGATACTAAAAATCGGAACAAAGTTCATCCTGTCATAACTTTTGTATTGCTCTACCGTTTTGGCTCAGATGTTCGATCATGATTCTTCATATTCACCACATTTTATAGCAAACATCACATGTCTGGGGTGGAATTCCCCTTTAAATACGTTCATGTTTTTGTTGTGGTTTTTTTATGAGAATGAAAGAATTACTGTTTCATATTTATGGTGTTTTACAGGACTTATTAAAAACTACTACCGGCAATATATCATTTTAATTTGGCATACATTCATGTTTTTTTTTTATTTTTTAATGACAATGTATGAATACGGTTTTATATTTATGGTGTTTTACAGGAAAACTACTACCGGCAATATATCATTTTAATTTGGCATATATCTCATCTCCCTTTTCACAAGGGATCTAGAAACAACTTATGTTGCAATATATGCAAATCTGACAAAGGGTTGATATGCATTTATGTAATCTGATATGTCCTAATGAGTGGTTTGTGAAAATTCCATGCCAAAAGAATGTCATATGGCAGAGTAATAAGCAAAAATGCAAAGTGCTATCTGCTTATCCCTAGCTTTTTGTTCAAATTAATTTTTTGTTGGGGGGGTGGGGGCCAGAGGGGGTGCCTATTGTGGTGGCACAAACCTATGCAATATTCTACGTATAAGTCAGAAAGCACTGTCATATTTTCACAAAATAATATAACTGGAAGGGTTCATGCTGCTTTGAATATATCACAAAGCTTTGTAAAAAAAATGATAATCTCGCCTCAAGCCAAGAAGGCTCTTTGGTAAATTACCTTTACTCAGGTCTTTTGAAGGGTCGTGGCTGACTTATTTACATACGCATGAACTTGCTTACGGCATTTGGAAATGTTCAGTATTACAGATGACCTTCACTCCACCTTTATCCGTTATTTTTTAGGACAATGAAACCCAAGCAAAAATGTTGGCTTCATAGGCTCTAAGAGATTAGGAGGAATAATCTCTGAAAGTTAAAGCCTAATCAGGCAAGAAACAAGAGAACTATGGCTCTTTAAAGATGTCAGTTTAATTCTATGGAGGACTCAAATTGGCAACACACTCTGATAGGTTTGAGGGATACTTACTCCCCATATGTTTCGTACAAAAAATTTCAGATTTTTTCAGTTTTGTGTGTTAATGAACTCTATAAAACATGTTAAACTCAAATCAAGGGTAAACATATTTTTTGAGAAAATTGAAACAAATGGAATTTTGTGTACAAAATGTATGGGGAAGTGTCCACAACTTTGCAAGAGTGCATTGCCAATTTGAGTCACCTGCAGAAATAAATGGCTATTTCCAAAGAGACATAGTTTTCTTATTTCTTGACCATGCGTGCTTAAACTTTCAGAGACTATTCATCCTGTTTAGTGTATTATAGTGCAAACAATGAATTGTCCTTTATAATTAGTTAACTTGCTGTTTTGCTCGATTTGGGAATTTATTTATTTATTTATTTTTTCAGAAAGAAAAACAATTCCTAGGCAAATGGGCAAGTGTAACACCCAGGTCTTTAGAATAGATAGCTCCCCCAAATGCACAGGCTACTGTCTAGATGGAGAATGCGTGTCGCGTCAAAATCATATCACAGTCTTCCAATGGGTTAATCTTTTTTTTACTGTCTAATTTCGCGCGTGGCTCTGTTTCCTCATCTATTAGCATAGTATACCATGTCAAATGTGCCAAATCAAAACAAAAATTAATAACAAACAAATCATATGATGAAAATTAACACGGCCACTTACTTGCAGTAATCTTCGCTGACCATCCCATAGACATTGATTTCATCACACACGTCCATGGCAAGCAGCATGGTATACCAACCCGTAGACAACCACGTTCTTGCTTGTCTCCTGAAAACAAATAATTAGTAAACAAAATCATAGTGAATAATCATTGATCGAAATATAAACTAAAATTATTATCATCATCATCATCATCATCATCATCATCATCATCATCATCATCATCATCATCACTATTACCATCACCACCATCATCATCATCATCATCATCCGCATCATCATCATCATAATCCACATCATCATCATCATAATCCACATCATCATCATCATCATCATCATCCACATCATCATCATCCACATCATCATCATCATCATCATCATCATCATCATCATCATCATCATCATCATCATCATCATCATCCACATCACCATCACCATCACCATCACATCACCATCACCATCACCATCACCATCATCATCATCATCATCACCATCACCATCACCATCACCATCATCATCACCATCACCATCACCACCATCATCATCATCATCATCATCATCATCATCATCATCATCATCACCTCGTCCATCACCACAACCATCATTATCATCACCATTACCATGGCATCGTCATCATGTCTTGTCACTGAGCTATAAATTATACATGAGTATGATGGTTGGGTAATTTAATAGGCTGAGAGCTTCCCACCGCATACAGTCCATGTATTGCATGGTACTGGGTAGATGATGCAAACATGATGACATGTATTACAGTGTGAAGTCCATCGCCAACGTCTGTCATTAATCATTGATAAACTGTTATTAATTGGCTATCAGCCTTGTCCTTAAGAAAAACATACTGAAGGCCAGAGAAGCCTACATAATATGTGACCTTACACCACATGGTGGTAGTTGATCTTTTATTACCTAGATGAAACAGTTACATTTTGTTAGAAATAAGACATTCTGGATTTTGGTATTTCCGGAATGAGGGTATTTCCGGAATTAGGGTATTTCCGGAATGAGGGTATTTTAATCTACCTTCTGTGAAATTTTGAGCGTCATAAATCATGTTCACATACGTTTTTTCATTGAATAAAAGTGATCAGAATACAGCGCCTGAATGGAAGCCGATCTTTGAAGCGGACCGTCTTTGTCCCTTATTTTAAATTTGCTTAAGCCATGTTCCAAATCTATGGCGATTATTTTGAGAGGGTTTGCTTAGTCTGAATATGACAAATTATATACCATTTAAAAAACATTTTTTTATAAATGTTTTCCTTTAGGTTACAAAAATGACACATCTGATCCCACCATAGACTTGTGTGTTGTAGATCCTAATTTGTTGGTGGCCAATACACAAGTTTCTAGTGGCCAAATCAAATGTCTGGTGGCCATTGGCACCCGGTCAACTGCTAAGGGCAAGCCTTGCTTGTTTTTTTTTTAGATGGGAGAATAAACTCCTGTGAGCACCGGCGAGCACCAACAAGGTTAATCATCTTATCATGTCAAATATAGACACAACTGCACTTAAGAATGTAAACAAAGAGCTTAAAGTGATCAATTAACTTTGTCAAATTAAAATCACTTGGAGCTTTCATGTTTATCTTGTACCATGGTGTTTGGCTTATGATAACAGAAGAATGAAATGGGTTTTGATAATTAAAATGGCTCCCTATTTATGGAGATATTTAAGATCGAATTGAAAAGAATTCCAGAGTGCAAATGATTAGGGATAAAATCTAACATCAATTTTCAATTTTGTTTCACTAGGTAGATGTTTTGTTTTCTTCCTATGAAAATATCTCAAATGTCACTTTGGGGAAAAAAATCTTATATTCAAGCTAATGGACCACTTTAAAATTCCAGTGATTATTGAAACAGTCATCATGAGTGGTCAAAAGCTAAAACAATAATCTTTGCAATTAAAGTGTCACTGTGAGTATTTCCAGACCTACAAATAATGTGATGCCATACCTTGTGAGGTCTGTTTCATGGTGGAAGAGCTTCTCTGCAAACTTCATCTTCTGCGGCGTGAACATGACAAAGTCGACCTTGGGGTACTTCTCCATCAGCTTCAAAACTAGGGAATACTCCTCGACCTTGTCGGCATCAATGTCGGTCAGGTATGACCAGTGGACAAACACCTTCTCCGATGACCGGTTGGAGAACATCCGCTCCTGCAAGTCCTCTTGGTGGGCAAAGATCCGCCCGAGGTTTCGGTGGCCGATGACGCGCACGGACGTCCGCGTGCCCACGTCGCGCTCAAAGCCCTGCGTCGGCGCATCGTTCATGCGGATTACGCACTCGTTGCTGTCTATCTCCGGGCCCGCCCCTCGCCCCAGCAGCTGCCCCGAGCTCGACACTATTGCACATCGTTTGCAGTGGTATGACAGACTCTGCAACATGGAAACAAAAAAGAAATTGTATTTAATTATATATTCAAGCATAGATCAATTACCATACACGTGTTGACACTCGCTCACTGCTTTGATTGAATGACAACACAGCTAAAAGTTGACATTTTCATGGACTGATTTATGCAATAATCGAACGCCCCAATACTTGTTTACATAATATTTTTGAAGACACTGGTCATTGGGATGAAATTATACGATTTTAAGCGCCACGAAAATTGGCCTTTTCTATGCCTGTGTCTGCTCAGTTAGGCTCGCCATTGACTTTGTACATGTGTGACCTCTCTCGCGTTTTCAATCGATTACGTGCAAAGTCAATTAATGAGCGGTATCCAGGATACATAGCAACTACGCAAGCCTCCCTTAAGTTCATTTGTTATCCCGTTTCCGGGATTATTTGTTATAAACGATAATTACTATTGTCGTGCTAAGATCCTGAGCTACCACGCCGTGATTCTATTCCGCCTCTAAAATCAATAGGTGATATTTCCGACACAAATCAGAAGATGGTCTAAAAAAGTGACGCAAATTTCTAAAAACAAGATATCCACGAGCTACATTCATCTTGGTGCAAAGAACTGTCTTTTTTTCCCCTTTAAATTTAACTTAATGACTTGAACTGTTGGGGTCGCATTCTGAAAATAGAAAACATCGCGCATACGCTTGCACCGCGCGCGTACTGCGCGCAGTAAGGAAGTAGGTCACTTTTCAGGGGTGAATGTTGTGCATAATCTGCCTCGGGATGGGAGAAAAGGGCGCGCGGATGCCAGAACTTGTATGGTACTTTGTCAAACTTTTGTCAAACTTTTTTTATCTCACTTACAAAACATAACTTTGCATATAAAATTGAAATTCCATATCACACATAAAAATATACTGTATATTTTTTGGTTAAATTGATGGGACTACACCACTAAAAAAAATTGGATTGATGGATGGATGGATGGACAGACAAATCAATGAATAAATAAATTAATTAATCAATGAGCAAATACAAATGAAGTTTGAAGTGAGTGACGGTGAATGACCTTGGTGGTAGACTGGTAGTCTAGGCTACGTTATAAGCTTCATCCCTTTACTGACGTCATTTACCAGATACTTGAAAATAATAATTTCCTTAGACGCAGGCACATCCAAATGGATGCCACATTAATTTGTGGCAAACCAATGTTGCCATTCGTGGATCTAGACTGCAAACGGGGCATGAATCCTGCAATGCTGTTCACTGATCACGGCCCGTGGCGTAGCCAGGAAGGGGGCATCGCTTTTTAATCATTTTTAATCATTGACATACTTTCTAGATTTTCCTAGTTTCCATGTTTCAATATATACAGAGAAATAACTTAATATCACGCAGTGGGAAATTTGGGGATTTAATGGTCCAAAACATAATTGGATTATGTGTGACTTCTGCATCGCTGCACAATGATTTGATTTGCAAACAAGTATTCTGGGGATACAATGATATCCAGACACGACTTCATTGAGCATAGATGCCACTCGATATTAAGTCATTGCCATTCAGGTTTCTAAAACATGAGTGGTATGCATTAAACCTAATGTTATTCACAGACTTACAAATGTACACGTATATGGAACAACAGACGGGTATGGCTAAAGATGTCTGTACTGCACTACGCTGCTTGCTTCACGCATTTAGCCAGGCATACCCTGTGCAAGTCTAAAATTAATTGCAGGGATCTGTTAAAAAAGTATATCTAAGGGTCTCGGGACAAAATTGATGTAAATGTTTGGCCCATGAAGTCCCCCAAAAAGCTCACCCCCCCCCCCCCCCCAAAAAAAACAAAAACAAAAAAAAACATCACAAATGAGCTCCTGTAATGTATCACAGAGTTCCAAGTAAATCAATTTTGAGAGTGCTGATTTATTGTCTAGGCAAGCTTGTGAAGAAGCCACTTAAAATTACATTGTTACTTTTTCCTTGGCGCTGATCCTAATACTGCAGTAACCATCTTTCGAATTGGGCCTGGGCTGTACTCAGAGGGTTATCATCAGTCAATGTCATTTGGGCGATTTTATCTGGAACGCGACTCAATGTCATCTGGGGAGATCTAGAATCTGGAACGCAACTGGAGTATGATATATATCTTGAGCCCTATAAAAAACGCTGATCACTTTGCAATAGCAATATCCTGGCCTGCTGGGATTGGGATCAATAAATAGCTAGGGGATTACAATCGTCCGCAGTCTGCAGGAAATTGTTTGATTCCTGCATATCTCGACGGGGGATATCTGAGTCGTGCCATCCAAATCAAGTGTAATTTCCCCCACTACGGCATGTATACACAAACGTGCACTGTGTAAGACTAAGACGTGCGTGGCTCCATAGTATTCAACCTTGATATAAATTGTGATTCAATTGCAGTCTTATAATATACACAAACATTCACACAAATCAATTTGTATTTACATGGAAGTTGGCATTTACAATCTTCTTGCAGGATGTTGGTCGATGAGCGCAGATCTCGGCTATGCAAATCATTCTTGTCGAGAATGCGCTACGTCTATAGATTTCTATCTGCCTTACACTTACAGAGCATAAATATATGCAGCTCAATAGTTATCGACCTTGATATTAATGTGATTCAATTGCAATCTATACACACAAATGCAAGGTTGGATTATAGTTTCTTGTAGAAAATGTTTTGAAACGTTAATGCAGCCAGGTTACCTATCGTTCATGCCTCGTGCAATTACTTTCATCATGTTGAGCACAAAAGATACATTATATTTCAATAGCGTTTGACCTTGGTACAAATGTAATTCAATTGCAATCTTTATAAACATGCATCATGGCTTCAATCTTTATCAATATTGAAGATGGGATCAACATGCGCGACCTTTAGGTAGGGCTCAATACTAGCACTTGCCCGCTTGCCCGGAGCAAGTAAAAATTAGCATCGGGCAAGTAAAATCTAATAAATCGTGTAGTTCGCTTGCCACATCAGACAACTAAATAATTGTTCAACTACGAGAGAACAATGCAGTTTCATACATGTAAATCTCATCTAGATGTAAGAGGGCAAGTGAATTCATATTGGGGCAATTTAAATTTCCAAATTTATGATTTTACTTGCCCGAACGGGCCAGAAATTAACAAAGTTAGCGTGGAGGCTTGCTTTAGGAAACAGTTTGATACATTCATGCACATCTGCAGAATATACTGCAGAATGAACATTAATAGGAGGTAAGGTTTACAAGAGAATTGATTGATGTGAATATGTCTGATGTGTTAAAAAAACACTCATGTCTATTGTCCCACTTGTGTCCAATTATTTCCCTCTCTTGATCACTTTATCCCCGCTATATACTGCAAATCAATACTTTTATCAACCTTGATCATTTGTATGTGGTTCACTGGCTTAGATCTTCAGAAATTAATTGATTATGCGTATATAATATGTCTGGTGTATTAAAAAGCACTCATGTTCATTGTCCAACTTGTGTTCAATTATTTCTCCCTCTTGAACCTTTTATGATCCCTGCTATATACTGCAAATCAATGATTTTATCAACCTTAATAATTTGTTTGTGGTTCACTGGCTTTAGATCTTCAGAAATCTCTTTTGTTCAGCCTGGGGAATTGATGTATGGAAAATTCCCCCCCCCCCCCCCCCCTCTTCCCCCTGACAAAAGAAACACAGCTCACAGGTCTACGAGCGATATGATTCAATCAAATTCTAGAAAAGGAACGTTTTACATTCTGAACTCACATAATAGCAAGCCAATGCCAGAAAGAACAGCTCTGTGTCATTTTTTTTTCTGCAGCTATGGGAGAATGTCAATATTTTACACGTGGGAACAAAATGGCCATTATCAATCGATTAAGGTGTGAATGTTGATGGCTCATGGCCATTTAGCCTCATAATCCAGGAAATAGCCCAGTGAAAATGTTTACAAATCAGCACAAATAATGCAGACCAAATGGTAATTAACCTTGAATGTTAAGTATTTTTCTAAATGCCCATGATGTATAACAGTCTTCTGGCAAGCATTTAGGGTAAATTTATTTTCTGTCAAGTAAATTATAATATTGATTTTCTTTTTCTTTCTTTTTTTTTTTTGGGGGGGGGGGGGGGGGGGAGGGGGAATGGGATTTGATTCCGAATCAAGCATATATCATTGTTCCTAACCCTCAACACAAGACGTGCTACATGCATGTATCACAATGTATGCAGAATGGCAGAATGACTCACTAACCAACCGGTCATCATTCGTGACTCTGACTAATTGGAACCCATTGGTGAATGGTGACTGGGGTCCATGGAGGGTGCATGTTATACCCAATTTATCAGTTAGCCAAAGGACAGTCATATTTCACATGGAGAGGCATACATTAAACTGACAATCTTGTATTTGTGTCATAAATGTCATCCTCATCAGCAATATCTGGGATATCAAGAAGATGTACATTAAAACCTGTCTATAAAGACTACCCAAGGGAGACAGAAAAGGTGGTCTTTATTAGCAGGTGGTCTCTATTAGCAGGGGTCTATATTAGCAGGTGGTCTCTATAGACAGGTTCAATAACATGTAAACTGCATTCAAGGAGTCAGAATTAGTGGTCACTAGAGCAGGTTTGACTGTATTATAAATATTATGTTTTACCCGCCCTCCATCTGTTTCAATAATTGCCATGGTAACTGTATACCTTGTTTTCTTAAAGGTGCATTCCAACTGCAACAAGCTCAATAGTTCACATATTTGGGGGTTATATTTAATCCATAGAGTGAAAGTAGAGCTGTGTTAGTCCAACCACCAAAATGATCATTGCGGAATAATAATGATCATTCTGTTTGTCCTGAAATAGGTGTGAAAAATTCATGTCATCTATCCCATAAATCATATATTCGTTCCCAAAGAGATCAAGATATTGACTACCCTGCTCTGTTTGTTGTAGGTTGATGTTGTTGTTTTTTTCTTCTCAATCATCAATAACTCAGGGGAAAATAACATTTTTTATTATTGTGGCTGCATTCCAAGCATTCTTCCATTATATAGTTCATAAATACTGAACTCTACAAGCATTTATGGAGGTTCTCACAATGCCATTTCGGAGGCTACATGTAAACCACCGTTGAAAACCTAAAATAGCTCTATGACTTTTTATGGTTTTTATTGAACTGGACTAAAATTATGAGGGTATTTTTATTTTTACTGCTTTAATGATCTGTCTATAAACACAGTATAGCCATATTTCTCTCTGAAATGCTACATAAAGATTAAAACATCCTCTACATGTAAGTGCCGATTACTATTTTGTTGGTAATGGTCTGTGATGGTATAACCAGAGAGATGGGAGGACTATAAGAGGATAATAATTATTCAGCGGGCACCTGTCTATAGCAGCCCACCTGCCTATAGTGGCCGCAAAATGTGATCCCCTGTGAAAAGAATATAATGGACCTGTCTATATAAAGGTCACCTGTCTACTGACAGAGGCCTCTGTCATAACTTCGTCTTAGGAGCTCTCTATGTATACACAGGTTTGACTGTATTTTAAATTTAAATTCAATTTGGATTATGACACCTGTTCACCTGTTGATAAGGATAAGTGATAGTACCTAATAAAAAAACAAAATGACAATACATTTAAATTCAATTGGGATTATGAAGACACCTTATTACCTGTTGATAAGGATCAGTAATGATACAAAATGACGATACATTTAAATTCAATTAGGATTACGATGACACCTGTAGACCATGGGTCCTTACCTCGTTGTTGGCAAAATGCCTGTAGTCGTTGGCCGACAGCACCTTCCTCTTCTCTTTGAACGTGTCTCGCTTCACAACCTCCCGCCAGTCGATCTTCGGCGGGCGGTGTCCTGCGGCCGTCTGCCGGTCGACTTCGCGCTGCAGCTCCTCGGCCTTCCCCTGCAGCTGGAGAATCTCACGGGAAATGTTGCGCCGGCCCTCGGGGTGACCAGGCCCCTCTGGGTAACCAGGCCCCGGGGCCGCCGGGGCGGGGTACTCACGGTCATCTGTCGGAGCGGGATACGTGCGGCCATTGAAGGGGAGACTGGGAGGGGCGGGGTGGGCGGAATGATTGCCGCCGGCTCCTATGTCTGGCTGGAAGTGGATGTGTCGGCGGGATGCGGCGACTGTGTTGGCGTTCGAATTGTATGCTGCGCCATCGTAGTACAGGCTGAGGCCCACAAAACAAGTCAGTGTGTAGCAGAGTGCAAAGGCAAGTATTCTGTGTGGTTTCTGTAGGTTGGAAGGAAATAAATACAAACAATTTGTTTTAAATAACATAATATTTATACAGCACTTCATAAAATTGCTTCCACTATTAAATCTAAGCACTGCACAAACAAAACTACACGTATAATACCCTAGTTACTGGGTATGATTCAAGCCAGCACACTGAAGTGCACAATTCCAACTTTCTGGTGAGCATTCAGTACACTCATCTAGCTAGCATTCAGGGCAGTAAAGAAATGTTTACTGCCTCAAGGGCCTCACCCTACTAGGTAGAGCTCCATCCATGGGCGTTGATACTTACGTAATACCTATTCATCAGGGGGATGAATGAATAGATCACCCCCCCCCCCCCCTGATGAATGGGTATCAATTACAGCTCTACGCCCATGGCTCCATCACTCCTGGGTTTAGAACAGCAAATATGGATGTATAACTATTTTGTACGTATTATAAGCCCTGTGATAAGTGCTTTGGGAACCCAAGTTTGATTTTTAATTCACATACATACGTATGTAATAGACCTGTGAACTTTGCCTAATGACTCCCAACATCGAATCAATTCATTGTCTCCTAACTAAGTCTGATGGTAATCCATCAGCCAGTTCTTGGGAAATTTAAGCTAGCACGGTTTTATGAATAATATGGGCCCTGGGCTCTAGCATGCACATGTTACATTGCAACGATCCAAGGAGGTGGGCGTGGTGTCAAACTGGCCAAGTATGTGTGAGTACTGCAGTAAACACAGTGTTAAATTTACATCACATGTGTAATCTACTCAGAACAGGTCCACTACATTATACAGCGGTAGCACAGGATCTGACAGAATGAATAAATGAATGTTTCTTCTCTCTCTCTGCTCTAGTTTCTCCTGGATATATGACTCCGACTGTGCCCGTATCAGATAACCCAGGAACATTTCTTTCTATAGATACAATAGTGCAGCAGGTCTACTCTGAATGCTGCAGTGCAGGCTAGTATAGGGCCTTAGGGGCGAGGTCGATGTGGATTGAGGCACTCGTGAACGGTAGTATGCTCCGTGACAGTTTCATTACACTGTATCTATATAGGCCATGCTCTCAAAACCGTTCTCTCCCTGCATTCAATACACAGCAAAAAAATTAATATTTTTATTTCGGGTGCTCCTTTTTTCGGGGGCTACTTTTCCAACTTTCGGGGGCTACTTTTATCATCTCAGGCTACACATTTCCGGGCTCTTTTTCGAATTTCAGGTGCTACTATTAAGCTCTAATGCTGTAAGTGATCATCATATAAGCATTTTGTTTTTCGGGGTCTACCTTTTTTTTTCTGGGGCTCTTTTGGGCATTTCGGGTGCGAATTCGCCCGCCGCCCCCGTTTATTTTGTTTGCTGTCAATACCCTACCAAAGACCTTGGATGTTATTTCAATAATTTAACAATCTTGAAGTAAAATAATTTTCTATTAAAACAAAGTCATACCACTCTTCACATAAAGAATTTTAAAAAGCTTGTGATATCGATATTCTCACTTTCAGTTCCAGTTTTAGTACATTACATTGAAACCAGCTCATAATTTATATTTACATTTCCCTTGCTACAATTCTCTAATGCTGGACTGCAAATTTTCCTGACATTTGTCTAAGAGTTGGAAGCAAATATTTGCTTATATTAGGAGTCAAGCTTTACTGCACCACGGGTCACAGGGAAGCCGCCAATTATTACAAATAACACAGCCGTATGCAAACATCCGCAACATTTAGGATGCGGCGGAATAAACACCTTTTAATAAGATCATACTGTAGAACGTTCGCGTGCATTAACGCTCAACCTCATCAGTCTGTGTACAGCGTACATACATGTGGAGTGTTATGACTGCACAAGTGTTGGCAACCCCATGGATTTGGTCGTATGGACATACATGTACAGTACTATCATGTGCATACTTATAGAACATCCATGGATGTACAGATCACTACATACATACATGTACAGTAAATAAATGACAACATCCTGGAACTGGCATTCCTTGTTCGTGTACTATACATGTACAGTTGAACAAGCTTTCATCATCTCAGCTCAGCATGAATCGAATCGAGTAACAGCATGGTAGGTAGGCAAGTCCATGGTGACAGTGAGACAGATTTACAATAACCACTCAAGCCTGTTTGTGGCAGGGGAAAAAATACACGGGGGCGGCGGGCAAATTTGCCCCCCGAAATGCCAAAAAGAGCCCCCGAAAAAGAAAAAAACGGCCCTGAAAATTTTTTTTACAAATTTGTAGCCCCCGAAAGTTGGAAAAGTAGCCCCCTAAAAACTTCCATAAAATTAGATAGGGAGCCCCCTGAATAAAAAATATCAATTTTTTCCCTGGTTTGTGGAGAGGGATAGGTAGGGGGTGCACAATATACGTGTACCTCGTCAAATATTAATGTTAGCTTGAAAATATCCTCGGATATATTTAGCTCATTTTGTCTCAGCATGAATTATGGATAAGATGTGGCCTGGATAGCGGTAACCCCTCCAGCCTAAATTGATGCATGCATGTCTGGAGAGGGGGTCCATGTATCGGATACTTGACAGTCACTTGTACATGCACTACCATCTTATGTTCAAAATATATTATGTTCTGATAAATTAAAACATATTAAAACATATTTGGTTCTGATAAAACATATTATGTTCTGATAAATTGAAGAAAAAAAGCAATTGTCAATCTTTAAGGTTAGCTGAAAATGACCTTGTAAATGTAACATGCAGTTGAACAAGCCGGTCCCACCATCTCAGCAAATATTACATGAATTATTGAGAAGGTGTGGCACGGAAAGTTGTTACCCCTCCAGCATATTTCTGTAGCGGGGATGCACAAACATACCCAGAGCAATTCATTACTGATAGCATACTTGTACATAACCACTTACATGTTTTGATTATTAATCTTCACAAAATAAAAAATCTGTGTGTAAATATATACTGTAAGTAAATGCATTTCTTCAAAATGTCCTTGTGTATTTGGACGTGACATTGAATACACGATGTATGATGAAGTATGCATGAGGCATTGAAGCTTCATGCAGCGTTCATCAGCTCAGCATGAATTATTGAGTAATAGGGAACCAGCGACTCAGATAGTCCTGATCCCTCAAGCATATTTCTGGAGTGAGGAAGCGAGGCTGAACTTAACCCATTGCCCCACAGAAACCTGGTCGGCCCTGTACTAGCTCTATGGGGATGGACAAATCTAGTAAGGAACTGGTTTAAATCCATTATTACAGTAACTGCATTTAAAGGGATCTAGTAACTTTGTTGACATGTGCAAAAAGTGTTGAGGGGTTGATACAATGTATGTCATCTGATATGTCTACTGGGGGTTGTGTGAAATTTAAATGGACGTTATATGGCCGAGTAATGAGCAAAAATGCAAACTGATATTCACTAACTCATTGCACTAACTTTGTACACGGTTTTGACGATCCATTGGATAATTTAACATCTGAACACTTCCAATTGTAAATATCTTTTTAAGGAAAGGGAAATTTGAAAAACCGAAACCTGTCCCACGCTTTTATTGTTAATATGAATACAACAAGGTATGAGGGAACAGCTAGAATTCCAATTGGATTTTGAGGATTTGGACAATGTTACTAAGTCCCTTTAATACACTCATGTACTTGTGGTTGTCTCAACAACCCACCTCTCTGCCTTCAGTAAGTATCCATTACACATCCCAGTCCATTACACATCCCAGGGAACGTAACATTGAGATGGGGGAAGGGTTGGGGGTGGGGGGAAAGGGGCATTAGGTGGGGATATCAGTTCTAAAAATACATGTATGTAACATGGATACATGCACATACCTCAGCAGCACAGATCAAGAGAGTGGGGATATAATGGAGGTGTACTGGGGATGAATTGTTACAGTGCACACGCCTTATCAATCTGATCAATCTTTCACTTTGATTGATAGTGAACAATTGTGGATGTCTTCTAACAGTATGCGTCCAAGAGAAGGTGACATTGTGATGAGGGTTAGGGAAGGGGATGGGAAAGGAAGAAGAAGTAGGGCTGAGAAGGGGGTGGGATAGGGGTGGTAAAACAGAGAATATGATACTAATAAATGCCGGAGTGTGACGTCACAGCTATTCATTGCCATGGGTAACGAATGGTAACAATGTGAGGTAAGCCCGAAATTTGAGATCATGCGGTGGCTAAGAAGGCAATCGTCTATTGCTAAGAGTAAGAAGGCAATCATCTAGCTCCAACCCAATACCAAAAGCCCATAGTCAAAGGGCAACTTGTTTAGAACCGTAACTATGCATGTACTAACAAAAGAATTTGACATCCCTACTTTGGTACTCAATACTTGTATGCAAATGTGCATACTGTACGTATCAAGCAGTTTTTTGAAAATGTATGCGGATCAAATGCAATGACATGAAGCACACATTTAACCAACCCTCTTATAGTTATTACGGTTTGACTAATTACCAGACATTATTATTGTAAGATGCTCTATCTGTCTGATGAATGGATGGATGATTGAAGGAGTGAATGAGCAAACATGACGGTGTAGAGTTAAAAGGGATCTAGTAACTTTATTGATGTGCAAAAAGTGATGAAAGGTTGACACAATATATATGTCCACTGGGTATTGTGTGAAATTTTAAAGTTAAATGAACGTTATGTGGCCGAGTAATGAGCAAATATGCAAAGTGATATTCACTAACTCATTGCATTGACTTTGTACATGGTTACGACTATCCAGTGGATAGTTTAACATCTGAACATTTCAATCATAAATAACTTTTGAATGAAAGGGAAAGTCGGAAAACCAAAACTGTCCCATGCTTCTATTGTACTTAATACGAATACAACGAGGTATGAGGGAACCGCTAGAATTCCAATTGGATTTTGAGGATTTGTACAATGTTAATAAGTCCCTTTAAGATGTCTGGTGCGATAGAGACATGGAGTCGAGTACCGAGAAGGGGGCATTTACTCAATATGTACAGTCACACAGTCATACCTTCAGGTCTTGAAATCATTGATTAGTACAACAAACAGTTGTGAGAGTGCTTTTAAAGGTGGTTCGGATTTGTGAATCTAACGCGCGTTGCCAACTTGTGAACACCTTATGCACAGTGCGAAATACACCCTGGCTCAATGTTACTTAGTGCGCACAAACATTCTTTATTAATGAATGTTATGACAGCCATCTACATCCCCACTCATGGCAATCTTTAAAGGGGACCACCATGCAAAGATTGAACACATGCTGTTCTGGTACCATTGTTTGATATGAAATATACCTCGCACAAAAAGTTTCGCAATCGAGGTATGCACATTAATAACTTTGTTTAATTTACGCTATTACCATTCATAAATTTGGTATCATTGGAAAGCGTGAATCCTCTTCTTTACAGTGATATAACATTTGCTAAGAATATTTTATCATGGAATGTGCATTGCATCCAAATGTAGGGCAAAGTCAAAAGTGAAATGTTGCAAAATGCACTGATTGCCTTCATTGGCTTGAATGGGGGTGAGGTGGTCATGCATTCAAGCCACATTTTAATCTTCAAACAAAAGGAAGGCACACTGTTGACAAAATCAGTGCATTTTGCAACATTTAATTTTTGACTTTGCTCTACATTCGGATGTAATGCACATTCCATGATAAAATATCCATAGCAAATGTTATAACAATGTAAAGAGGAGGATTCACGCTTTCTAATGATACCAAATTTATGAATGGTAATAACGTAATCTATAGGCATTCAAGCCACATTTTAATCTTCAAACAAAAGGAAGGCCCTTTGTTGACAGAATCAGTGCATTTTGCAACATTTCACTTTTGACTTTGCCCTACATTTGGATGCAATGCACATTCCATGATGAAATACTCATAGCAAATGTTATATCAATGTAAAGGGGAGAATTCACGCTTTTTAATGATACCAAATTTATCAATGATAATAACCTAATAGAAAAGTTATTAATGCGCAAACCTCGATTGCGGAACTTTTTGTGCGAAGTATAGATGTCCAACACTTTGCAAAGGGTTGTGCAATTCATGTAGTACAGTACAATGCAATTAATCACCAAAACTTACAGAACATAACAGGGCCCTTGGTTCCATAAGCGCCAATTCTATACACACGTGTACGTTTGGAGATTATTATACATAATTTTAACAAAGTTACATGTTGAGACCCACCCAGGGCAAAAATGTTTAATTTATTTTTCGGGGGCTACATTTCAAGCATGCCAACATGAAAATAGCACTCTAAAATTTGTTTTGCATTGAACTCTATAGATATATGCAAATTAATGGGGGCTCTTTTATGATTTTCAGGGTCTCTTTTTGACATTTTGTAGGCTAATTCGCCCTGAACCCCCTTCCTTTTTTTCCCACTGGACACACCCATGCTAACAGTGTACATATGTACATTATGTAGAACTCGGTACAGAGCCTTGTACACGATTGGATAAGGGCGATACACATATATTTAAATACATGTACTTTTGTTCTAATCAAAGTGATAGATTATGAAAATCCCCTACTGCACAGTCACACCCTTAACTCCCTTGGTAAGCAGTAAATCATGCTCATGGAAACGAAAGGAGTAAACGTGTATAATTTATCTACATCACGTATTCAAATCCCCATGGTAACCGAGACAACACCCAAGGAAAAGCAATGCTCTGCCATCTCCTTCTGATAAGGAATCAAATCCTCATGAATATATTATATACAACTGTATGAGGGAGGGATTTAAAGGGATCTATTAACTTTGTTGACATGTGCAAAAAGTGATGAGTGGTTGATTGTTGTTATCTGATATGTCCACTGGGTGTTGTGTGAAAATTTCAAGTTAAATGGACGTTGTATGGCCGAGTAATGAGCAAAAAAGCAAAGTGATGTTCACTAACTCATTGCACTCACTTTGTACACGATTATGACGATCCAGTGGATTATTCAACATCTGAACACTTCAATCGTACATATCTTTTTAACGAAAGGGAAATTTGAAAAACCGAAACCGATCCCATGATTTTATTGTCAATACGAATACAACCGCTAGAATTCCAATTGGATTTTGAGGATTTGGACAATGTTACTAAGTCCCTTTAAGTTTAACACATCTCTTTCCAGATTGTGTCATTCCTGCTTCTCCATACTAATGGAAACACCTAGGCTCCACACAACTTTTCTTTTTTTTTTGGGGGGGGGGCTAGAGAAACCTGAAATCTGAAACCTGAAACCATACCGTAAGTGAAATAATCTGCATAATACTGCAGTAGAGAAATGGAAATTTGACTAAATTAGCTTCACTTTTCACTTCTCATTCCTTTTTTCTTCATTAAAGGGATAGTTGAGTTCTGGTAGAGAGAGTACAGTTTTGGTCAAACTAAGTTTTAACGGCTGGTTCAAAATTATCGAATACTTGTGGGGCCCCACATTTATTACAAATGGATAATGTTTATGGATATTTCAGCCATTTCTGAACCGATTTTGATCAAATAAAGTTTATTCTGCCATTAAAATGGTATGCTCTTTCAAATTTGACACTCAGTTTTTCATTATCTCACAAACAAATTATTTTGTGTAGCGCCCTCTCAACCAAAACTCAACCATCCCTTTAAAGTTTTCCTATCCCGATTCTGCTTCCTTTTGTTATCATTCAAGTTTCCTATCCTGGATATAATCAAGGATCCAATACATTGCCATGAATACAGAATATTTATTGTGTTTCACTGATAAATTTGAAACCTACCAAATGTGTCTATCTAGATGTGCTGTGTACAAAAATAGCCTTGCACAGCACACAATTATGAATAGCAGAAGTGCCGCATGATGTTACATAATCTTTCAAATGGTTGGCAAATATGGGGACAATGGATGGTGCAAAAGCCAAAATAATCAATACAAATTCTCGCCAGTCAGATTCTCAATTGTTGTCTCGTGATGATTTGAAATAGAATAATCAATATGATAAACGTCTATCTAGGTGTAACTGTGCATGTGTGTACCAGTCGCATCGACTACTAATATAATGAAATATAACTAAAACTTATAGCCTTGTCACATATCAACGGATTGCGTAAACGGACGTCAAACGGAGAGCTAAATTTTCCATCCGTCCGTCTCCGTTTCTTGTCCGTTCCTTTTCCGGTGATGTACGTTGTTCTATGTTTTGTACATAAAGCAATGGAGACGACTTTCATCACCGGATAATTTCATTTCGCAAATTTTCTATTCGTTGGGCATTCGTTTCCGCTATCCGTTGATATCTGACCGGGCCATTAGAAGATGAACTTGCATAAAACATGTAAGTTGAATAATGGCTATTTCCAATGTCTTCTTGTTCAATTGACATTTGCCAAGCGAACTTGAAGCGTTTCTGCTGTCCAAATGGTATAAACTGTTTTTTCACCCCTGTGTTTTGGCTCACAGGGGGGGGGGGGGGGGGGGGGGGGTCAAAGCTTCCAGAGACAAATTGCCCTTTGCCTACATGATTTTATGTTTTGCCAAGCCCTTTGACAAAAATCAGTATGCTGACCAGAATTATCATCCATGATAATTGTATGTACGTATGGAAATAATAAATTAATTAAATTAATCAACATGACATAAATTTCCAAACATCAGCCACAATCTGAAGTTTTATCTATTTTATTTGTTTGCATTGGACTGACTCACTTGTAGAAATTGACTACACTTCAATTCACTGGGCCGAGTTCTCCCTGAGTCATACATGTATATACTGCACATTGGCATTGTAGTTTGTAGTTCAGGCTCTCACTGATGTTATTTAACAAGGGATCCTTCTTGTGCTGGAATCCTCTTGTTATGTTTATATGTTCAAGTTCTCATTGATATTAAACAGTGGATCCTTCTAATAAATGGTGACATCCTCTTTGTTTTGAAGTACATTCAAGTTCTCATTGATGTCTCAAGGAATCCTTCTTATGCTAGAATTATCTTGCTATAATTGATTTTAGCGTTACCGTGTGACTAGGAGGAGTATAATCTAGCTAGATATCCTCTCCAGCATTCTGTACGGTAGCAGAGAATATTTCTCTGTGCATATCAAGATTCCAAATTTGTGCAAAAAATGGTCTTCCTTTCAGTTAATCAGTTCAAAGTTGTCAAAACAGGGCTTGATGAAAAAAAAAACTGACTTGATAACAGACTGGATGAAAGTTTCAGCAAAACAGTGTTTCCTTTAAGTCTTTTGAAACCAGTTTGTACATTTATTATGTTCAATGTATCCACAATGAAGATCCATAAATTAGCAAAGCGACGACCAACAAGTAAGAAATCATCCTTTAGAAGAATATGAAGACCAATCACACCACACCACATGCCTCCTCTGTAGAAGAATAAAACCTTTGTTTGGCTGTGCATGTATTCTTATATTGACCCACTCCACAAAGAGACAATAGCATATATCACGTGGCAGATATGAGAAAATTACGCATTTATCTCACTACTTTATAATGAGCAAACAAGGTTGTATGTTTATAATGAGTAAACAAGGTTGTACATTTATAATGAGTAAACAAGGTTGTACGTTTATAATGTAGAGCAGGACAGCTTCAATATCTATCTTACCTTCACGTTCAATGACAATAAATACTGAAGTTCATGGCTACTACCATTGTTTACTAGCAAACCACGAGAGAAAATCCGTCTTTCCATTGTCACAACAACTGTTACCATTTTAAAGACGATCAATACACATTTAGAATATCAGTATGGTACCTTGAATTTTCCATGCAAATCGTACGATCCCTGCACACGGAAACAAGAAATTCAACATTTTTAAACATTGCAGGTTCTACTTGCAAAGAACGAGGTGAAAATGCGGATATTTGCATTGTAATTAAATTCAGTAAACAAACAACTTTGTCAATGGTCAATGTAAGAAGGAGGCGAAAACACTGACATTTGCATTTGCATTGTAATTATTCAGAAAACAAACAGTGTGATACAAGGTTCAATGTCTGATAACATTAAAGTTTAAATCCTTCACAATGTCATTTCCCAGAAAAGCAAAGAAAAAGATGGTAAATCAGAGTTCAATGTCTTATTTAATCTGATGCTTCGTTCTGAGTCAGCCTCATCTTGAAGGTGATAAAATGTTCTATTATTTGCTAACCACAAGTGGGAGGACTCTGGGTTGGATGCTCAGTGCTCAGGTGTCATGGCGACTCTGCGAGTTGTATATGAACTCGTATATGAACGAGACATCTGCACACGAGGCCTGCAAGCAGTCCCTATTCAGTGGCCACTTGTTCATAGATGACAGTGTGTTCGCTTCCCAGTCCTTAACACTCTCTTTACCATCACTTGTTCCCTGAGGACAGCACTGAAGATAGAGCGTGGTCGCTTCTCATTCCGTAACACTCTCAATTAAGCCATACAACACCAGAACTTTGCTTTAAATAGAACTTTCAGTGACGACTTGTTCATAGACAACACTGAAGATAGAGCGTGTTCCCTTCTCATTCCTGTAACACTATCAGTACAACGCCTACACCAAGCCTACATGTAATTGTACATGTAATGTATGCAATAACTTCGCTCTTCAGAATGCATTTGGTCATGATGGAGGAAGATATATGTTCTTCACTTCCGTTCTCCTCCCTCTCAAGTCTCAACTCTCCCAGTACCGCTCATTGCTCAATGCAGAACACATCCATTGATCCAACTCATTTGGTACATACATGTGCATGAAAATTAAAGGTTTATACATGGACAAAAAAAAGGATGTTACCTAACCTGTTTGCTAAGTTTCTGCAACCCCCTTGCCCCAGATGGAGTTAATAGAGGTCCCACCAGATTCCCGTAGGCAATGGATAAAGATGGTGCATGTTACGCTTGCTAGCAGTAGCACCTTTTCCCTCCCCCTTAACCATCTCAGTACGAAGCCATAATAAAGAGAACATGAGTATGTCTGTGTCCATGGTAGTAGGGGGCTTAAACTGGGCCTCCCTGGGGCGCGTAATGGAGCCCTGGCAGGTGTTTATTTAGGGGTCATTCATTTTTTGAATAATCATGACTACTGATACCTCTTGGTGCCAGGGGAGCTCATCATCTCGGTGAGGTGGAGCTATGTTCTTGACACGTTACAGCCCTGCAGATTGTTTATTTAAAGGGATAGTTGAGTTTTGGTATAGAGGGCGCTACGCAAAATAATTTGTTTGTGAGATAATGAAAAACTGAGTGTCGAATTCGAAAGAGAATACAATTTCACAGAATAAACTTTATTTGATCAAAATCGGTTCAGAAATGGCTAAAATATCCATAAACATAACCATTTGTAATAAATGTGGGGCCCCACAATTATTCAATAATTTTGAACCAGCCGTTAACAAAATAAAAATATGCTTCCTCTTTTCAAAAATTTACAAAAGATTTGTTTAAATAGTTGTTGAAATTATCTCTCTATCTAATCAATATTTCAACAAAACATCACATGCACAATATTTTATTTTAAATGGTCTAAACCGAGTGTTTAGAGAGCGCCCTCTTGAGTTTTAATGGCTCTTTTTGAATGATAACAGGCTTTTTACTTAGTCATTAGTCATTTGTAATTGTGTATTCCTTTTGAGCATGGTGGATTATTTAACTATTAGTTTGTAATGTAATGGTGCAGTTTCTGGTTACTAAAATTCAGTTTGACCAAAACTGTACTCTCTTTACCCTCAACTATCCCTTTAAGATCATTACAATATGAAATGATCATCTGATACCATTTGGTGCTGCAAGTTCATTGTCTTGGCGAGGCGAAGCTCCAGTTATGACACGTTTACAGTCTGAAGCCTGAGGCTCAGTTACCAATGCATTGCATATTTGAGGGTAATCTTGAGTCCTCTAGAGTTATTATCACATTTCCTAACTCATGATTATGTCTCCTTTTTGTGTACATGCCTAGCCTTGCTTGTGTGGGGATGCTACATCGCGGTTTGCCATTTTGAACTAGGGTAGTTTTTGCTAATTCAGCCAGTGTATACTGCGCACTGTACTCAAAGTGTTTGCAAGATAAATACAGCAGTTCCTATTAGTTGCATACAGTGCAATGCGACTTAAAATAGACTTAATGGGAAAAAAAAGCAAACATTGTAATTATTATGACAAATTTTAATTAACCTGTTCCCTACTAGATTTTGCAGTTCCCATAGAGTTAATACAGGGCCCATCAGGTTCCCATAGGCAATGGGTTAATAATTTGATTTCATATCAGTCACCATTCATTTATTCCCTTTACCATCAAAATTAATTCAGCATGTCTAAATACTATTTAAAAGCAGGAAATGGTAATCATCTCATCTTATCAAAGATGTGTAGTATCAGGCTAATCAAATGTTTACACGTTTTATATCACCTTGTACTCCAGATCTAGATTAGTTAGTGCTTAACAAATTTGAACAGAGACTGGACTGACACTTAAAGTGATCCAGGTAAAGTGTCTAACTCCACGAAAAATACTTGGAGCTTCCTCGTTTCTCTTCTGCCGTGTTGTTTAGCTTATGGTAAGAGAAGAATAAAATAGGGTTCGATTTTTTCAAATGTCCCTTTAGTATGAAGATAATTATCGTTGAAAATCATTATTTCAAAAGCGTTAGCTAACGGTTTTGATAAAAAGTACAATTGTCGTCGCTGAACTTGTCCTGCCAGCGCGCGTGGGAAATTTTCCCGACCCACTGAACTTTGAGCCTAGTGTGCGCAAATTCCATGAATTCCGTACCGTCTGTAGCTGTATACACGGGTGCGGATATCGTCAAGATCAAACGGATAATTATTACTGCGACAAATCTACAACAGACCGTCAGTATTCGGTGATAAAATATGAACTCAATATTCTTTTTTTTTCACTAGGTAAACAGTGTTCGTTTTCTTTCAAACTTTCACAAATCTTTCAATTCTATTTTACAATGATATTGATATAGGATTGAAGTCTCAAATGTCAGTTTGTGCAATATCTGACACTTTACACAGATCACTTTAATCACTAATTCTTTTTTTATAATCACAACATTTCTGTTCCATCAGCATTGAAATTAACACTGTAAATTAAATCAACATAGATACTCAAAGAGAAAGACAGTGATGCACTTGAAATTGACAGTTACAAACATTAGACAATTTCAAATGAAATTGCACAAATGAACACACACAAATGAAGAAGTAATATGGTAAACAGAAACTAAATTGGGATAAAAAATATATTTTGTTACAAAAGTATAAAATAAATTGATGGTGTTAGTGTAAAAGCATGCATCTTACCAGATACTTGTGTAATCTGTATCTCAGATGATCCATAGCTTGGTGAAACGCCCTAAAGACTTCTGGGCTCCATGAGGGCGATCCCTCCAATTCTACAGGTACTATCCCAACACTGTCATGTGACTAGAGTCCTGTATCAGGTGACAACAAAAGAGAGAGAAATACATTCAGAAATGCACAATCAAAATGAAAACTTGCCACAAATTTGGCAAAAATAGTCCAACATGTAGTATGGGCTCCACGGGGACTGTCCCTACAGTTCGACAGTCGACAGGTATTATCCCAACACTATCCTGTTACTAGAGTCTTGTATCAGGTGACACAAACAGAGAGTAAGTCATAAATGTCACAAATAAATTGTTACTAATTATATTAGGGAAGGAAATGAACATCCAATTTCACAGAGATGTGTGAGGCAAATAAGGGAACCTCCCTTATTCTATCCCAACTCGGTCAAGTGACTACCGTCCTGTATCAGGTGACAGGGAAAAGAGAACTTGTCATCATCAAAAACAATTATTCTTCTGTGATAGATAACACATGAAACGTGACACAACTGATGGAGAGGACTAGAAATGAACAAACATAATTCCGCAATATAAGCCTTGCTACATCTAGGGGCCAATTTAGCAATTCTATAGGCACATTTAATACCCCAACTACTGTCATGTGGCTAGAACTAGAAACATGTATCATGTGACAATACGGAAAAGGGAGGTAAGGAAGTCCACAATTAAAACAATGATCTAGTTCTTGCTAGATCATGTGAATACATGTACATTACTATGAAGAAAGAAAAGAGAGTCCTGTAATGGCAATGACTTTGGGGGAGAGAGATATCAGTCATCAATTATCCATAACATTTAGTCACTCCATATGCTCCAATGCATAATTTGCATTATTCTCCCAGAGGGTACTGTGTGATATACACCTCCATCATACATAATGTATACATGTGCATGAATACAAGCCTCCACACTAACTTTTTTTTCTCTACCGGCCCGTTTGGGCAAGTTAAATAATAAATTTTCAAATTGTACTTGCCTGAAGAAAAAAAATGTACTTGCCCGCTTACTTCTAGATGAGATTTACTCATTAGGAATAGCATTTTCTCTAGAAGTTGAACAAAAATGTAAGTTGCCCGATTGGGCAACCAAACTAGACCATTTATAAAATATTATTTGTCCCTCATCCTTTTTACTTGCCCCGGGCAATCAGGCAAGTGCTAGCGTCGAGCCCTGAGAGAACCACAATCAATCCAGAACTAAATGTGCACTCTCTCCATATTGGTTAAAGATAAAACTAGAATTTTGACCAACTGAATGTGCAATGCACAGCTGCATATTAGTACCGACCATACGACTACATACTGTAGTGCTGTATAGAGCTTAATTCCAAAAGGGGCTATATCCACTTTCCATTAAAAAATGAGTTAACGATACCAGCGCATTAATAAGCTACGTAGCTATCTAGAAATCTGAATTTTAGGACGAATTACGAGATCAAAATCAAAATAGGGAACGTTCAATTTTCATATTCCCATAGGCACGTGTACAAAGTTGGACAAAGAAACCTGATTTCTCCGAAATTGAAAAAGTGGATATAGCCCCTTTTGGAAATAAGCTCTTCATATCCTTGCTGTTAACAGATCTATATTGATTATGTAATATAATGAAGACACTAGACAATGAGGTCGCATGAGCACAATTCTGACAGGAAATACATTTTGCAGTTGTGGTCACAGCAGACAACAAACTGAACAAAGAGTAATTACTTCTTATGACGTATTACAGGAACGTAAGGAAGTTGCCACTTGGCAATTACCATAATATGAAAGGGGACTTTTTACGATTGAGCATTTTACAGTTACAGGGAATAATTTTCCTCCTGAAATTTGATTAGAAATTTCAGCCGATGGATAAATATTTCACATGAAATTCTGTACACTTCTATGGAAGAAAACTGCTACACAAAAGATATTTTGTATAGCAGGGCAATTCCGTATGAGAGAAGGCAAAAACACCACATCTCAAAGTTGAGCAATCTTCCCTAAATCAAACTGTTATCGATAGAGGAAAACTTTAATTTTAGGAAACTGAAAACCATTTGTGTATAGCTCTATTGGTTTTGCAAATATTTCTGCTTGAATTGAACAGAAATTTATGACCTTTTATTCATAAATCAGCTTCATTTCATGAAAATGAAGTGAATCTTTGAATTCAATGATTGTTTCTGCTCTTTTTGTCATATTTTCCATACAATGTAGTAACAATCACAAATTGTAAAGCATGGGCAGTAACTTCATTGCATTTTTTTTTGGAGAAATTTTTGAAATCTATGCATATTTGATCGTAATTCCGTTACGATAAAACGTAATAAGTTTTTCTCAATATCTTATTACTTGTTCTTTAGTCATGTCATTGTGAATTCTCTTCCTTCACCACAGTCCTAAAAACTTCCAACATAATTTTCTGAAATAATGTCACTATTTTTTCCAAAATTGGCGTAACGGTATTAGTAATTCCGTTACGTAACGGAATTACACGCACATGGTTTGTAAGGTATTGAATGATATTACTGAAAATTAAAAAAATTCTTGTTCTCAATGTAGAAATACCCTTTAAATAGCATGAACTGTAGCCATGTAGACAATAAGTCATTATACAAGTACTGTACAATGTTACTTTATGTGACTCATTGTACCCACATGCTTCATATTGCATCAATGGTGATTTAACTAAATTGATACACGATAGATAATTTCTCTAATCTCTCCATGAACATAATAGAGATGATAATGTTCTATCATTAAATTAGTTTCCAGCAAGAACCACTTGACTGAAATTATGAAGATGCAGCAGATTCATGTTTGTACTTTAGAAAGGGAAAAACAAAAACAATACAATTTTTTTACAAAATATCCAGTGATTAGTATGACACTGGTGCTACATTTATTTTCTCACATTAATTTACATTCATGTATTTTAAGATATAAATCATACCTTCATGTTTCAAGGAGATTTAATATTAATAATTTTGTAATTGTATGTAGATTTGAATATCATTGATCAGTTAAAGGCTCATAACTCATCATTAATTATGTAAATTTGTATTAAACTGAAGCATATAAAATTAAACATAAATACAGAATAGGCTTCAAGATATTCAAAACTAAACATAATACAGGCTAAGATACACATGTTTTATTCATTATCATAAAGTCAGAATACATTGAGTGTTCAGTGTGCTTCTGTATGCAGATCAAAGAAGAATGATGTACAAAGTATTTGCATTTTCAAATGGGAATTCCTAAAGGTGTCTTTCATTTTTGGCAATTCCATATTTATATTTTATATGCCAACTTTTTGTTTGAGGATCATACACGTTTATATCCGATATACATCTCGTATTTCATGGAATGGATGAAAACGCATTCCAAATTGATTTGAGAGTAAATTAAGATCAATTTAGGATGAATTTTTTAAAGAATAATTTTAGAATATAACAAGAGTTTATATAACAAATCTTGATTTTCTTGTAATTCTGTTACGCACACACATAACTTCAGGATTTGTTCTGGTCCTTATGTAAGAGCTTGTGATGAACAATGCATACACATTCTTTACTAATGACTATAAGCAGAAAAGCAGAAAAATGTAACCAAGAAATTGCATTTTCATGGGTGGATTTCACAGGCGTAATTCCGTTACAGTGACATTCGTTTGTCTTAAGGTAATTTCAGAGGTTAAAATAGATCATTTCTGGAAAAAAAGATGTACCAAATTCAAGTTTGTAACTTAAAATTGTAAGTTTTTATTACCAATGAAGAATTTTTTGTGGTAACTTTTGAAGAAAATCATTACATATTTAGTGTTGAATGAAAGACCCCTTTCCGTTATGATTGTATTTTGGTCTCTGGACGCTACAGTGTTATAGATTTGTAACAATCTTGGGTTCTGTTGTACCTCTAGTACCCCTGCCAGTTATTAAAGTTTTAAAAACTGTGAAAGTGAAAGGATTTTAAATATGATTAAGAAAACAGAGCTAAAAATCACTTATTTGTCATTCTGTAACAGTGGAATTACCCATTCACAATGCATTTCCATTCACACAGATTTCCAATATTCAGGAAGTTTACGAGGCTTTATAGCATTGAAAGTTGAATGATTTGACCTGTTTGTGATTTGTAATTGTTTAAATGTTGCTTGATATTGATTATGTGCAGTTATTTTTCACAATTTAACCATTTTTCTTGAAGTAAAGGAAAAATTCTAAAATGTTGCTTTTTTTTTCTTCAAATATGGTTATTATTGTCAAATTATTGATTTTTGAAAAGTATTGAAGCTAAAATGTGAATTCTTTGTTGTTCATGTACCGATTTGTGGAAAAATTGATTTCACTGCTTAAGTTGTGTAATTCCGTTACACACATTAGTGGACATATTTCCTAGGATTTTTCTTTCATTAAATTGATGCAATCCTTTTTAATTTCTTGCCTACTAATATGAAGCTGAAAATAAACTGAAATAAAGCTGGATTTTAGCAATTTTTTTTCTTCAAATTTCACTCTTATTTGTATTTTGGCCATATTTTCATTTATTTTACACAACAAGTTCAAAAATTGCTTTACAGATATGTCAAATTATGGTTTATATTCAAGTGCTAGATAGCCTTGATGTTTGCATTAGCATGTAAGAAAAGTTGAGTGCAAAATAATTGAGTTTTCCTTGTAACTTTCAGAGATGTAATTCCGTTACAAATTTGTGTAATTCCGTTACAGTGGTCTTTTTTCAAAAAAGTGAATTTGTGAACTTATCATTGTGTTGTTTATGCACGTACTTGTTCCAAAATGAAGTTGACATTATCAAGATAGAAAAAATACATAAAATCAGTTTCAAAGTGTCTTATATTTCAGAGAAACTCAACGCAAACTTGTAGCAAAAAAAAAACTCCATTCTCCGGTAATTCCGTTACGGTCACATATATTGGTCTAGTGTGCAACAACACATGGAAGATATATAACCATTTCCCTATCATGTTGTAGCCTGGCTACCCGTGCAACTTATATAAGTATCAAAATTTACTTAAGTCATGAGAATATTGCGCAGGGAATGAAATAATGAGCAAAAAACGTCTCTGAATGTAATTCCGTTATGGTGGAATTGCCCAGCAGTCATGCAAAAATGCATAGCAAATTGCAATGCGATACCAGGAAAATTATTCCCTGGTTATAATACTGCACTGGAGTTGGCAGACAGAAGAAATGTACGCAATTTCAAGCACTGCCGTTCGGGCAAGTAAACTCATAAATTTTGAAATGTTACTTACACGTTTGAAATGACATCGTTCTCTCGTAGTTGAACAATTATTTAGTTGCACGATCGGGCAACTCAACTAGTCAATTTTGACTTGCCCCAGGCAAGCGGGTAAGTGCTAATGTTAAGCCTGTGCTACATACAGTACATACTGTATCAGTCACATCTATTTCATTCTCATAATCCTTGTAATTTTCTTGCAAGCATCGTGATTGCAAATCTAATTGAGAATCTTATACCAGATGTCTGGTGAATGGACTGGACTGGGTCCCCAGGTTGAATATCATTTCTGAGGGCATTACCTCGTGAGTCATACATGGATTCTAGACGTGATCAAAGAGCTCTTGTTCAGGAGTAAATTAGCGTAAAATCGGGGATGGAAGTGGGTACCATGAGAACAATCTGGAAAATAATCATTGGAAATTGTACCACAGGACAGGTATACAGTCAATCCTGTCTTAGAGGCCATCTGTTTATAGCAGCCAACCTGCATAATAGTGGCCACCAAATGTGATCCCCTGCAGAGAAAAACAATGTTATGGAACCTGTCTATAGATAGAAGTCATTCTTGTTTCCCATAGGTGGACACTATGCACAGGTTGTGACTGCACTGGAATTTCTAGCTGACTTTAGCAACTGGTCTATAAATAACATTCACACTATACAATGTTTTGCCTTGCTCGGGGCCACTCGCACACAAAATGAATTTTAAGCCTTCCGTACATTTTGTACGAGGGCAGTTTTTTTTATAAAAAATGTGTAAAAGCCTGAATATGGATTTTTAACGAGGCAATACCTCGTGAGTCATACTCGTATGCACATTATGTGGGTGAATTTGAGATGGGAAGCAAGAGCTGCAGAGAAGGAGAGTGGTAAATGTAGCAAAGATCGGCGTCAGCTTCTCTTCCCCCAAGTCCACCCGACACCTAGCCTTTTGTCAAAGCCCCTGCGCATTGAACAGCTTTGGTGAACAACGTGACCTAAGCAGTTAAAACCCTGTGTGCCTGTGTGGTGTATATATTCTGCATACTGACTGGAAGTCGGGGGTCACGACTCTCTTTACCAATATTACCCTAGATACAGAGTGTTTCTTAAAAAACAGAACCCAACTTTCCCCCCCAATATCTTTTTGAAATGAATATTAATATAAGTCAAGGTATATAGCCAAGCTTTTGAATCAAGCAGATCCTTCGTCTAGGAAAAAACTGACCAATTAATATACTTATCACAAATTCACAATACATCATCATAAAGATTATTCATTCTGCTTTCATATGATTATGATACCATATTTTGTGAAGATTGAGCCAGCAAAAGATTGCGACATTGCCTAACATTTCCGCCAGTGGGAAAGAGACGGGTGAATCGATTCATTTGGCAATGTATTTGTGCCATATCGTGGTGAGTGATACTGGAAAACAGTGGAAAAAATACACGGGGGCTCTGGGCGAATTCGCCCCCCAAATGCCCAAAAGAGCCCCCATAAATTTGTATAGAGTTCAACGCAAAACAAATTTTAGAGTGTTATTCTCTAGCCTCGGAAAAATACATTTTAATATTTTCCCTGCTGGAAAATGTGATAAAATGGTGAAATTAGTATTTAAAAAAATAGAATCTAGAAGAACTAACTGACTGCTAGCAGCTCATTTTAAGCCTAGCAGTCCCCCCTCACTGTCATGTGGCTAGCAACCATCAACACGGAGCTTGAATAAAGGCTACACTTGCCCCCATCATACATGTATGGTTAGAACAGCTCCCGTGAGAAATGAAGTGTAATGCCCATCAATTGCAGGAGCGTCTTGCGGGCATACATGTACGTGCATGTGTGACCGTAAGCCTGCATAATTATCATTTCATAATCATAATGTCCACAGTCTACACTTGTTATATATCTCCAACGTAAAAAAGAATGCAACTTGTTTGTTGCCTGGTTGGGTGTTATGTTTAATTATTTGATTTATACTTGTAGTAAATAACAAAAAGTGTGTTTGTGCTGGCTGTGTGTACTGTGTGTACAAATTGTACTCCTAATTCTATTTCTAACTACTAAGCACAGAACCCTGCACAGCACACTCACTACAAACACCTGTACAATGTTATACAGAACTTTGTCCTTTTGCAAACGAGTCATTATACAGTAGTCAATCAGTCAATAACTGAATGAGAATGTATTTTTCCGAAATAAAAGCATATAGAAATACTCTGGTTAGAAAGAAGGAAACAAAGTAACCTCACGTTTATGTAAATTGCATACTTACAACTACTCTAATAGAATACTACATGTACAGTACATGTATGCCACACAGCATCTGGAACATGCTAGACATAATTATATTTGATCCACACCATACTCTCACTAGAGATGAAGCAGGAATAATGAAGAGAATGGCCGAGACGCCGCCGAGTGCAGTGTCAAAAGGAGACCTAAGCAATACAAATCATTTGTTGCCATAGAATCGGATCGCACATGTCTGCGTCACTGTCAATTCCTGGTCATTTGAATGTCGTCTGAAGGGGAAGTACATTACATGTATACGACTACTAGATCATTGCTTTCCACTGCAATGTTGTATGAATTTATTTTGGGGCGCCATAAAATCTTGGGCGCCAACAGGCAGGGGATGGGGGGGGGGGGGGTTGTAAACAAGCCCCCCCCCCCCCCCCCACACACACACTTTTTGTTTGATTCCATAGCTGTCACTACATACAAGGGGATGGGGGGGGGGGGGGGTTGTAAACAAGCCCCCCCCCCCCCCCCCACACACACACTTTTTGTTTGATTCCATAGCTGTCACTACATACAAGTACAATTTCTGTCTTAGCCTTAGGTATGCACCAAATTACATGATCATTGTAATTTTCAAGTCTATGACTAATTTTTGTATTATGAACATGTAATGATGTATTATATAAGCACTACTAGTATTGAATTACAGTCAAACGTGTGTGTAGTAACCACATTATAAGGGAAACAATCAAAAAGTGGCCACTGTGGACATGTTACCTCTATAGTCATAGACACGTTCCACAACATTGTTTCTCTCTGCAGGGGTCACTTTTGGTGTCCACTGTATTAAAGGTTACCACCACCCAAAAATAATATTCTTATAAATGAAATGTAACATCTTTAGTATCCATTCCATCAACAAGTTCACAAAAAATATGTTTCCAGAAAAAAATATATAATTGGAAAACGCATCACCATTCCATTCTAAAGCATGCGTTCATGGGTCTGAATGTACGAGACTAATTTGTCCAGAGCGAACGAATCTCCCGGGATTCTATTGTCTCCAAACGTACGCGTGAATAGCATTGGCGCACTCGCAAATGTTTGGCCTGTACGGAACCAGAAATTCAGTAAGTGGTAGAAATTAATTGCTAAATGTTTATGAATTACACAACCCTTTGCAAAATGTTGGGTATCTATTTGATATCACAAAACGGTACCAAAACATATAATTATGTATTGTTCTTTGCCTGGTGGTCCCCTATCATAGACAGATGGCTACTGCTATTAGCCCGGTCACATATCAACGTATTGCGCAAACGGAGAGCTAAATTTTCCATCCGTTCTGTACGTTTCTTGTCCGTTCCTTGTCCGGTGATGTACGTTGTTCTATGTTTTGTACATGAAGCAATGGAGACGACTTTCATCACCGGATAATTTAATTTTTTTAATTGTCTATTCGTTGGGCATACGTTTCCGATATCCGTTGATATCTGACCGGGCCATTAGATCTATAATTTGTGCTGCATCAAACATTAATATAATGAACTCGGCGATGGAGGGAAGACGAGAATAGCACATCAGTTACACTTTTCCTCTGATGTTCTTAGAACTACGACCAAAATTAATTTGTATTGTTGCCATAGAAGTTGGCTGCACACGTGGTGTGCGTGTGCGTCATTGTCACTACAGTACTGAGCCACTGAGCTACTGCTTACAAGCCAATGCACGTACATGTACGTATACATGTACAGTTAAAGGGGAATTAACCCTTATCATTTTGACTTACTGGATGTGATGAGAGCATGACTACTATCATTGCTAGTCACTTATTTCCTCATGAATATTCCCGATTACAAAAAAAAATCAATATTTTATGGACCACTGTCGTCTGATTTCAATGCCCATAGGAGGCGGCCATTTCTTCAACTACTCGCGGTGAAATGACGTGTCAGGCGGAGAACACAATAGCGGGTTACGATAATGCTATTGTGTTCTCCGCCTGCCACGTCATTTCACCGCGAGTAGTTGAAGAAATGGCCGCCTCCTGTTGGCATTGAAAGCAGACGACAGTGGGCCATAAAATATTGATTATTTTCATTATTGGGAATATTCATGAGGAAACAAGTGACTAGAAATGACAAGAGTTATGCTCTCATCACATCCAGTAAGTCAAAAGGCTAGGAGTTCCTTCCCCTTTAATGTATCTCTTATCATTGGATTCCATCTGAAGTTTACCTACTGTATTAAGTATGTGTACATTATGCCATTGTGATTCATACTTCATACTTGACAGTTACACATTGTGAGCCATCCAACAGGAACGATCTGTGGGCTAAATAGGTCATACATGAAATCGTACAACAATGTACATAGTAGGTTCATGGTACAACAATTGTACATAGTAGGTTCATTGTAGTAACCTACCCTAACCAATAATAGTACTGTGGGATTATTATGTTGATTTATATAATAGAAACCACATGAATTGTTGTTGCTCAAGTGGCCATAAAAGGTTGCATATTTGAACAGTGATAATACGAAAATAGGAATATAATGGCCATTCACAAGGTAAGCACTACAGATAGAATACAAATATTTGTATTTATTTTAATTTGTATGGGGTGGGGAATGTCAAGCCTGCCTGCATCAAAATAATAAAAATAGCATAGATCCTGAGAATTGACCCGAGCTCTTTCATCATTTTCTGTGGCTCCTTTTTGTCATTTTGGGAGCTCAATCGCCACTATTTTTAGTTCCATGTATTTTTCTATTCCTGGAAAGCAAACTTGTGCGTGTATACAACAACCTACAGTACTTAGAGAATCACAATATTGTTAATTAACCTAATACGTAATAAACATAATTTGTTAATTTCTTTTATTCTGACACGCTAACACAATTTTGCATGGCAAGCCAATTATGACCATGAACTGAAAGAAACAGCAGAATTTGTTCATCAGATAAGAGGTGACGTCAGACGACACACGCCTTCCCAGTATCCATTATCCAAGGTTTTTGACCTTAATAGTTAATCTACAATAAACACTCAGAAAGATAACTTCACAGTCAAGTTTGATTGAGGTGTTTGCATAAATGCAAGGAAGATGACACACGACTTACACGTCACAAACAATTCAAGAAATAATACACTAACATGATAACATTTGCCCTGACAAAGATCCTGCTAGGATTGAAACTAAAGCTACATGTAGGCTGTATATACGATTCTCATTTTACCACATACAGGCGATATTTAGTAGATTGATTAGTAGTTTTCAGCAGTATTTTCTTAATTCAATGATAACATTCACTTGATTTTGAATTCTTGAACTGATAGAGATTCTAAAATACATTAATGATTATTTATTTGCATAACTAATTTTGTGTTTAAAAAAATCAATTTCACACTACAAAAAGAATACACACATAAATGTATATTGCGTGATTTGAAGCAAAAATTTCATTAAATCATGCCGGTTGTACAGTACACATACTGTCCCGAACTGCTCAGTTCCACATGCGAGTAGATAATGCTTGGACATGGTTTAAAACCGGTACTTGATACAGATAACTGTGCGGTTATCGGTTAACCTTATCTTTCCTGTGATACACGTAATAATTGTATCCGCTAACTCCCATTCCATTTATATACATGATGCAATTATTTTCCAAACCTATTGGGTGGAATTCACAAAGGAGGCTTGTAGGAGGTTTGTACAAACCATGGTTTGACAATGGTTTACATCTATGGAATGCTGCTCGCTTACTGTAAATTGTAAATCAACATTGTTAACAAGTATGGAGTTTACATTCCTTCTCCATCAGTTTACAAATGGCATTCCATAGATGTAAACCTTGGTCAAACCATGGTTTGTACAAACCTCCTACAAACCTCCTTTGTGAATTCCACCCATTATCATTATTATTTTTAAAGTAATATTCTTGCATACACTGTATAAGAGTATGCATTGGAAAATTGTGCTGAATAATTCATAGACACGTCACCCTAATTAATAGTCCAAGTGAGTTGGTTACCAGGGTCAATGGATGCACCACTGCGGTTTGGCAGGGCTCCACACTTACCTATTTTGTCAGTGGCCCGGTTGGGCCAGTGAAATTTATTCCTTCCCCTTCTCTGTTGGCCCGAAAGAAAAATGTACTGGCCCGAAAGAAAAATGTACTGGCCCGAAAGAAAAATTTACTGGCCCGAAAATGTAATTTCGTGAGTAAACTTTTCACTGTTCCAAATATCACTTTTTCCTGATGAAGCATAACATGGAAGAAAACAAAATTGTCCTCATGTTGTCAAATGTTGGGTTGAAAAACTGATTGACCGATCAGGCCACCAAAATGTAACTTTCATACATTTTTTCTGGCCCAAAGTGCAATTTCACTGGCCCCGTGCCAGCGGGCCAGTGCGAATGTCGAGACATGGGTTTGGCACACTCACATGTACAGTGTATGATGAACAAGACCTAGCATACATTATGTATTACGGACAAGTTATGGGTACATGAAACTGGATCGCTTTATATAAACAAAAAGTGTGAAGCCTCACATGAATAATTCCTCCTCAACTTCATTTGAACCAGCTGTTGTCACATTAACCATCTCAATACAATTTCATGAAAGGGCATTAAGGTAACATTACATAATTGTAATGTACGACACTGACATGTATACACAGTAACAATGTATGAGCATAGCCCCGTGATATTTGAACAGCAGAAATTCAACCGTTTGCCAGCTTCTCTATTTTAAGTTAAAGGGATAGTTGAGTTTTGGTAAAGAGAGTACAGTTTTTTTCAAACTGAATTTTAGTAACCAAAACCTGCACCA